>JAECUM010003420.1:0-107834 GCA_016617855.1 Megalonaias nervosa | reverse complement strand
AAACAACTCCTGTAATAGATATAGAGACATGGGATATAACAACACCTAGCATAGATCTAGAGACATGGAATGAAACAACTCCAAGCATAGATATAGAGCCATGGGATATAACAACTCCTGGCATAGATCTAGAGATATGTAGCCGACTGAAGCAAGCGAGGAAGCAAAACAGATCTCAAATGTGGATTAACGTAATAGCTGTTTTTGCTTGAGAAATACGGAATTCTGAAAGCAGGAAAGTACCACCTTCTTCCACGTGGAAGTAGCGTATTGAAACTGAAACCAGGACCTTGATGGATATGACAACTCCTATCATCGATCTAGAGACATGGGATATAACAACTCCTATCACAGATATAGAAACATGGGATATAACAACTCCTATCACAGATATAGAAACATGGAATATAACAACTTCTAGCATAGATCTAGAGATATGGGATAAAACAACTCCTAGCATAGATATAGAGATATAGGATAAAACAACTCCTAGCATAGATAAAGAGACATGGGATATAACAACTCCTATCATAGATATAAAGACATGGGATACAACAACTCCTAGTATAGATCTAGAGACATGGGATAAACAACTCCTATCATAGATATAGAGATATGTGATATAACAACTCCTATCATAGATATAGAGACATGGAATATAACAACTCCTAGCATAGATCTAGAGCCATGGGATATAACAACTCCTAGCATAGATCTAGAGATATGTAGCCGACTGAAGCAAGCGAGGAAGCAAAACAGATCTCAAATGTGGATTAACGTAATAGCTATGTTTCCTTGAGAAATACAGAATTCTGAAAGCAGGAAATTACCACCTTCTTTAATTTTTCCATTATCTGTCAAATAAGTAAAACATACAATTTCTACAATATTAGCACAAACTGAGAATGTAGCTAAAAGGGTTTGCTATAATAGAGCAAATAGTGAATATAACTGGACATGGAACTGCTACAATAGCACAAAATTCGAAGCAAACCTAAAATAGGATTACTACGATAATAGCATGATATTTGATTAATGTAGAAATATCAGAATGTGAACAAAGGGAACCTCCTTTTATTTCTATTCAAGCTCGAAATTTGCCGAATGTAAATGTACCCGAACCTGAGATATATAAATTATTATCTTTGTTAAAGGTCAGCAGCTTTCAAAGTCCTCGTAATCAAGATGAAAATACTATTAATCAAGATGAAAGTCCTAGTAATCAAGATGAAAGTCCTAGTAATCAAGATGAAAGACCTAGTAATCAAGATGAAAGTCCTAGTATCAAGATGAAAATACTATTAATCAAGATGAAAGTCCTAGTAATCAAGATGAAAGTCCTAGTAATCAAGATGAAAGTCCTAGTAATCAAGGTGAAAACAGTAGTAATCAAGATGAAGGTCCTAGTAATCAAGATGAAAGACCTAGTAATCAAGATGAAAGTCCTAGTACAAGATGAAAGTCCTAGTAATCAAGATGAAAGACCTAGTAATCAAGATGAAAGTCCTAGTAATCAAGATGAAAATACTATTAATCAAGATGAAGGTCCTAGTAATCAAGATGAAAGTCCTAGTAATCAAGATGAAAGTCCTAGTAATCAAGGTGAAAATAGTAGTAATCAAGATGAAGGTCCTAGTAATCAAGATGAAAGACCTAGTAATCAAGATGAAAGTCCTAGTACAAGATGAAAGTCCTAGTAATCAAGATGAAAGACCTAGTAATCAAGATGAAAGTCCTGGTACAAGATGAAAGTCCTAGTAATCAAGATGAAAGACCTAGTAATCAAGATGAAAATAGTAGTAATCAAGATGAAGGTCCTAGTAATCAAGATGAAAGTCCTAGTAATCAAGACGAAAGTCTGAAAGTCCTAGTAATCAAGATAATTGTACCAGTAATCTAGATAAAAAATTAGTAATGAAGATGAAAATCGGAGTAATCAAGATGTAAGTTCTAGTAATCGAGATGAAACTCCAAGTAATCAAGATGGAAGTACTTGTAATCATGACGAAAGTACTAGTGGTCAAGATAAAAGTCCTATTAATCAAGATGAAGGACCTTGCAATCAAGATGAAGGACCTTGCAATCAAGATGAAGGACCTTGCAATCAAGATGAAGGACCTTGCAATCAAGATGATGAAGGACCTTGCAATGAAGATGAAGGACCTTGCAATGAAGATGAAGGACCTTGCAATCAAGATGAAGGACCTTGCAATCAAGATGAAGGACCTTGCAATCAAGATGAAGGACCTTGCAATGAAGATGAAGGACCTTGCAATCAAGATGAAGGACCTTGCAATCAAGATGAAGGACCTTGCAATGAAGATGAAAGACCTTGCAATGAAGATGAAGGACCTTGCAATCAAGATGAAGGACCTTGCAATCAAGATGAAGGACCTTGCAATCAAGATGATGAAGGACCTTGCAATCAAGATGAAGGACCTTGCAATCAAGATGAAGGACCTTGCAATCAAGATGAAGGACCTTGCAATCAAGATGATGAAGGACCTTGCAATCAAGATGAAGGACCTTGCAATCAAGATGAAGGACCTTGCAATCAAGATGAAGGACCTTGCAATCAAGATGAAGGACCTTGCAATCAAGATGAAAGACCTTGCAATCAAGATGAAGGACCTTGCAATCAAGATGAAAGACCTTGCAATCAAGATGAAGGACCTTGCAATCAAGATGATGAAGGACCTTGCAATCAAGATGAAGGACCTTGCAATCAAGATGAAGGACCTTGCAATCAAGATGATGAAGGACCTTGCAATCAAGATGAAGGACCTTGCAATGAAGATGAAGGACCTTGCAATCAAGATGAAAGACCTTGCAATGAAGATGAAGGACCTTGCAATCAAGATGATGAAGGACCTTGCAATCAAGATGAAGGACCTTGCAATCAAGATGAAGGACCTTGCAATCAAGATGAAAGGCTTAGAAATGAAGATGAAATACAGAGAAATCAAGATGAAAGGCTTAGAAATGAAGATGAAATACAGAGAAATCAAGATGAAAGTACCTGTAATCAAGAAGAAACTGAATTTATACGATTTGAGACAGAAACTGAAACCTGAAAAAGAAAATTAAAACAGAAAAAAAAACATTATTACACATAAGTTATAAGAATCTTTAGTGAACGCTTCAGTCAATTTGAAAATCAGGTGACATAACGTAAATGACTTCTTGAAAACAAAATATTTAACTCTAAATATTGACAGAACTAGGACTTTGGGAGTAAAATCATACATAGATTTATCAAACTAGATAAAAACATAAAAAAACCTTTAGTAATTTACAAGATAACGATAATATATTTTCATTATGTAACATAATCAAACAAAAACACACCTATGGGTAAGAAATTAGAAAACTATAAGCTCTATAAATATAAACATTTGTCTGATAAATGTCCACATAATAAGCAGCCAAATATAAAAGCTTTCGAAAGTGAATTTATCTACTGATGTCATTGAACTAACTGACAAAGATGCAAAGAAGTAAAAATAGCAAAACCAAGAAAAAGTAAACAATTGACATGTTAACAAGATAGAATGAAATTAAAATTATTGTCATCATTGTGGGAACAAAATTATCGTCTCAAATAAGGAAAGGAACCGGGACAAAAAATATTTTTGCAGGAAGTCTTTGAGTGTGTTTGACTATAAATTAAACTTAAATCAACAAAAGTATTATGCAACGAAATAAATAACACAAACGCACACAATGTCAGAAAAGTGTTATGTTGTTAAACTTTAAACATATTAAACAAAAAAAACCAAATTACTGTTTCTTTTATTATATGTTGCGATTTTGGAAGTATTTTGAGCCAATAATTAACTATTGTTTGGTGGGCTTTTTTTTTTTAGTTTTGTTTGTTTGGGGTTTTTCTTGTTTTTTTTCGGGGGTTGGGGGAGTTGGGGGGTTTTTTTATTGTTTGCTTTCATGCCATTTTTAGCGCATGATTTATTATACATGGCGGCCAGTATAACTGGTGAAGGAAAACGCGGGAAAACTCCAGTATGAGCCAACGACCCACGGGAAGGTACTGATAGGTTTTCGCACATACTCCCATTGGCCGAGCGCGAGACTCTAACCCATGCAAACAGATGTGAGATGATAGTTTAGATCTAATGTTTCCGTTTAACTGGAAAATTCATAGGTCTTGCAGATAATCGGAAGATTTGAAATTATAAATATCCAAAAAACTTCCATTGTTTATTCTTACTTTCTGACCTTATTATCGTAGCTTGGGTAGTAATTGATCATCATAAGTAAGCATCAATAGTGTCAAAAATGATGAAAAATATATTCCATTTAGTAAGGAATTCAAAATTAGTAGATTGGAAGAAGAATGGCAAAAACATTTTTCATAAAACGAACAAAACGATTTCTAGATAGGTATCGATTTAAAAACCAGTCACTAGGTCAGTTTGCTTAAAGTCTAAATGATGATAAATTCACACAAACAAATGAAATCTTTTAGAAAATATTTATATGAATTGGAGAATTCAGTTGAAATGTTTAATGAAAATGAAGTGTCACCAGTTTTATTTAAAACTCGTCAAATCAGGAAAAACGAAGAATGTAAATATGGTATGACACTTCTAAAATAGAATTGTTTTGGCCACCTTCACCTTCAACTACTAAGCCAATAGATGCGATATTGTTATGTGTCGTTTTTAAGAATTCCTGCTTAAATAATTATAATCTCGACACAGCATATAAAATGTTAGTTTGAAAATAACTGGTAAAATTTGAATTAATTACTTAGAATTATATAAATTTAATAACCGAATCTTGAATCCGAAGAAGAATAAGTAAGATTCCTAATCGATATGCTGAAGCAAATAATGAGTGATTTTGACGGTAAAGGTAAAATATAAACGATGATACAGAATATACGAAATTAAAGATATGATCATTCAATTTCTACAGAGATACCTAGAATTTATATGGCTGGACCATGTCCCAACGAATGTCTGTTAGAAATTTTAAAGTGGCAAAGGAAAAGTAAATCAAAAACATCTAAGAAAATGCATTGTCTTCGGAACATGATTCTACGACTAGTGTGATTTTATAAGTATATTAATAACTTATGATATTTTACTCTCTTGCGGCTTATAATTCTCTTTTTAATTCATCTTTTAATATGTTCACAAAGAAGTCACGAATGATTGCATTACATTTTGGGTTTTCCGTAATGTCTACCACTGTATGATTGGTTAAGTTTGTTGCCTTCTTTCTGTCACCAATATAGATGTAATCATCTACCAGAAACATTATTAGTTTCCTGATAAAAAATATGTAATTATACCCATTTATCTAATTTATATTCACGATCATTAGCATTATATTGTCGTCTCATGCAATCCCTTTTCTGCTGTATGTCTTATTATTCATAATCGTTTGAAAGATATGGTTATGTGCTATGGGGTTTAATGCAATTTTGTGGCACAGGGTGGGCTATGCATGGCTGCCAGAATATCGGATGGATGAATAACCACTGAAGAACCACCGACCCACAAGAAGCTACTGACAACCTTTCTATCATATTATCATATCCGTTTTGTCTGAGCTGAGACTCGAACTAATAAAGACTCAGGTGAGATGTGTAAGTGATTTGTAAAGTCGAGCACTCGACCACCCGTGCCAGTTAGAAAGATAATGACAGTAAAATGAAAAGCTATTTTATATTTTCTTTCTGTAAAATATCGTGCAAACGTTGTTTTTCTGAAATTTCGTGAACCATATACAATTCTAGTGTAAGGTTCTTTTAAATATATGCATCATCTGCTTAATGGGCTTCGGTATTTCAGGAAGGGAAGAGATTTTATATGGATCTAAATATCTATCGAGCATCAAAAGAAAAAGAAGTATTTATTTTGTACGCATCTTTTTCTTCTCATACATACATACATACATATATATATATATATATATATATATATATATATATATATATATATGTTTTCCTTTCCTTGTTGAACATTAGCTAATTCATGTCCTGTTTCATGGACTCGATTATTGAGTGCGTTTCTCAAGTCCAACCATAAACATCAGAATTAAAACAAATTTACGCTAAAATCAGTAATATCATGTTATTTTTTTCTTTCATTAAAGCATATATTTCCCTGCTTCTGTACACTGCTGCTTCAATTTATATCTTTGTGAATAAAGCATGTTTGGTAATCATTCTACAGTAGTCGTTATTTTGGCTATTCCAAATTGAAAATACTCCTCTGAATCAATTTCTCTATCATGTTTACAGGGTAAAAATACTTCTTTTAAACTCATTCTTGGTTAATTAAGTGTTACATTAGTTCATGTCGTATTAACTGCCATACCAATAATACTCACCCTAGGGATGTATTCATACAAGAATGAAATTACATTCTACGCTGATCATCGATAAATTTAACCGTTGAATCAGATGCAATTACATCGTACTGGATTCAAATAACCTCCGATTCATAATCTTGGATTATCACATCAGCTACTTTCTTCTAGTGTAAATCTTAAATCTTGAAGAAGAGCAGATTTGGCCCGTTATTTCCCCTTCTTTGCTTTTATACTAATGCAACTATGCAGCCACAGTACAGACTACGCTTCTCAGAATGCACGAAAACATCATGTTTCTGTAATATATGGTGTATTAAACGGTATTTAGATTTAATTTTCAACGATGAAAGGGAATCCGAAAAATTGATGATTTGTTTTTGGAGAGGTTTCAACGTAGTTCTAAACTTTGAGTACGGCTATAATTTCTGCAGTAACAACTGAGTCTTTATCCAGTAACCAGGTCGAGATGTGCGATGATGTGTGCAATGGCATCTCCAACTTGGTCTCTCTCCATCTTTCGAACTGTTTCGTTTACAGGGATTTATGACTACGACAGACCGCCATAATTTCACTGAATGTACTCTGAATACTGAGAGGACTTGCTCAAGACGTGTTTAATTCACCAAGGACGAAGAATATTTTCATACCTTTTGCTAACCACGGTGCTCATTTTGAAAATACAGATTTTTGTTCAATGTTTCCAACAACTGGTTTTTTTGAGTAAGTATACATTCGTATTCCGAATTGTACCCTAACAACGACATCATATGAGGGATTAGAACAAATTAGAAGATATTTTGGTAGCCAATTAATCAGCAGTTTCCTTCGTCTGAGATCAAGTGGTGGTTTATTTACCTCAGTATAGATCCTTGTTTGGGGGAATGTTTTGCACAACCCATACAAAACCTAAAAACTCCTGACGGTGCATCCGATCAAGCACCTCCAGGTAAGGTTTAACAGTTAATTCGTACACAGTTGAGACATAGCTAAGTTTAATTCGTACACAGTTGAGACATAGCTAAGTTTAATTCGTACACAGTTGAGACATAGCTAAATTTAGATCTTATCAATGGCAACTCTAACCGGAAACACCCCTTCCTATCTTCTCCCCAGTCTGTAGTTCTTTAGTTTATTATTGTTTTGATTTGTTCCATTTTCTTTATAGAAAGTCTATCATGAGTGTGTCTGTAGGTGATGTGACTATCATTGGCATCTGTGACGAGTTTATTTTATAAAAAAATTGCATGTGTAGCTTGATCAGGTTGACAATCTATGTTATTTTATTCAGTTGTATGACTAATGTAAAAAATTGGCAGCCCAAATTGCAAAGGTCCTTATTCTGACAAGATAAAACGAAGAGATACCTCTTTTGCTCGGTGTAGAAATAAATATGTTATTTACCTTTCTTGTCCATAGTCATTGTGCCAGAAATGTAGAACCATATTGGAGAAGTGAATGAGCAAGGTTCTATTCATTTTTATTCAGGTAGCAGCAGAAAAGTAGCATTCCTTTGAAGAAATCCATTTAAATATAAACAGTCAGAGCATTAGCAGGGCACCGTGGGACTTTTTATTTTAGACACTAAAATAAATTATACCAATATAATTCGTAAATCTGGCTGTACCCTAAGGTCCAAACGAAGATAATCCAATATCTATACATTTTTCAATATATTTTCTTCATATATCTCTAAATACGTATAGGTGGTGATATGAATGTTGGACTTAATTCAGAGACCGACACAGTTAATTATAGCCAATAAATGAATAGACACTCGCATGATGAAATTCTTTATCTGAAACATTGATCTCGTTGATGCATGGGGAAACCAAAAAACATTTCTACAGAGAAGATATACCTGAAACAGTCTTTCTCTCAAACAACCTAGAAAAGGGTATTTTATAGCATTCTCAACTTCAAACATTTCTAGAAAACTCTAATACTGAATCCAGTTTTCTTATCTTTTAAATGTATCGACCATACTGGAGCAAGCGGGACATGGAAATTGGGCATAAGTTTTTGAATGACTTTGATTATGTAAATTCTGATTTATGTAAATTATGATTTAATTATACAAATTCTGTAAAACGTTGTATATCATCAAGCTAAAGAACCATAGAGGTTCGCCGAACAGAAGAGTTTGGGGTTGATTTTTACTTTACCATCAATGATGAGCTATTTTGGGAAAATCTTAAAATAATAAGTGGGAAAGCGATATCCTATTCCTCATTCACGAAAAAGCAAAGGAATAAACAAGAAAGAGAGATAGAAGAACAGATTGAAAGCCTCTACAACGGAAACTATCTTCTTGATAAATATAATGAAATAAATATTGCTGATAAATATAATGAAATAAATATTGCTGATAAATATAATTAAATAAATACTGCTGATAAATATAATGAAATAAACATCGTATAAGCAAGACTGGCGAGCACCAGAGAGGAAAAAGTCAACGAAATTATGATAAGGGTAATCTCAAGATGGAAACGTGATGAACAAGTGCTAGAATGTCTGTAATTTGGAAATTATACATTATTCAGAATCATCTATACCAAAATTAATTTTAGAAAATGGATTGGAAATTACTCGTTTAAGAACAATCCTCATCAACATTAGTCTTTCTACGAAGATACTTTGCTCATCTAGAAAACTGACAATTGCAAACAATCACAGAAATAAGTTTTAACCCATCTAAATCTTTATAAATATGTTATCTGCAGAAAATTCTAGCTTACTGGTAGATCCACTACTATTACATGAAGGTCTCTGGATTAGAAAAAGAGTGAAAAATGGAAAATCGCTTGGCTTAGATGTTTTTATTAAATAATTCTATATTTGAATATGCATTGGACATTTTATATTAAGAGGTTTTAATTATGCATAATAACAATAATTCTCTATCTACGACACAAAAACAATGAAGATTTACTTTTGCCACAAAATAAGGAAAATAACAGTTTTATTTGCAAAACTGGAGACCTATATCTTTTTTTCATGTTGATCTAAAAATTGTTTTCAGCCATAGCAAATATAATTTTAATAATCTGTACCAAATATATTTGGTAAAACTCAAATGTTTTATTAAGGGCTAATATGTTGGAGACTTACACGATATGTTGGAGACTTACACGATATGTTGGAGACTTACACGATAAGTTAGAGACTTACACGTTTGATTTATGATTTGCTCGAAAATGAAAAGAAAAATGTTAGTTATATTAAATTTTCAAAAAGATTTTGACTGTAGAATTTTCTATTGATGAATCTTTGAGATCCTTTGGGGTCTGATCAATCTATAACTGGTTCAAAGAATTATATCATGATATTTCAAGTTTTGTCGTAAATTATGGACACTGCTCCCCTTTGTTGTTAATGAACAGGAGTGTCACGCAAGGTGAACCCCTTTCATCTACTTTTCCATTATTACAGTATAACTGTCATAGCAAAACAATCCACAGATAAATGGTATCATATTTTACAATCCTAGTTACATAATTAGCCAGAATGCCGATAATTCTACCATTGTTCTATGTGACGATGATATTTGTCTCCGTACAGAACTAAAAATTGTAGATTCCTTTGTCTACTGCACTGGATTGAAGCTGCACCTTGAGAAATAACAAATAGTTTCTCTTTAAACATAGTTTTAATGAAGAGATAAATGCACAGAACAGCATTTGGAATCATGAAGGCAAATTTAAACTTCTTGTAATTGCTTTCGTTTATGCATGGATGATATTATATTAGAAAACTTTTCAGAGAAACTTAAAGCAGTTAGAAATCTATTATCAGATTTATCATAATAGAAATATTTCACTTGTAGGAATAGTTACTGGCATTAAGTCCTTATCACTGCATGTACTAGATCATTGCTTCACAGTGTTACCCAACCTCCCAAAGGAACTTTTCACGAGCTTCAAATCATATCTTTTTTATTTTCTTTTAAACTGGAAAAAAGGTGATAAAGTGAAGTGATGCTTTCTTGCCAGTGACTATCAAGATGGCGAATTAAAAGTGACACATATTCTATATTTTGTAGTGTACTTTGGTTACAAATGTTTTTAATAAAATCTTTTATTCATATTGGAAGCATCTCATTCATAATATAGTAAAGAATTTGTAACAGGCATCTTCTGAGGATGGCTTTCAAAAGGGCGTTGCGTACCTTAACTTAGAAGATTCTATCTTTCAAAAACAGATGCAGTCCCTTAAACCTAGATTGAATAGGTCAATCATTATGCAATACTTGCTTAAGGTTTTGAAAATGATGGGAACTGTACATTCTTTATAAAGGATACTCTAAAACAAACGCTTCAATTCTGACAAGATGGTCTAGTGTGCTTCTCTGAAGTCTGAATTCAGATTTATTGTCCAATAGTAGCTGGTTGGATGGAGATGCCAGAGCAGTTTTTCATATACGATCTGTTCCATGGTTATGCAAATACACTTTGTTAATGCTATGTGATGATAGTTGGAAGAGTCGGGTTAGTTCTTCCCATGCTTGCATACTGGTAAAACCTTTGCTTATCGCCAAGACTGCGAGAAGTCGTCAGTACTCCAGATCTTGTTGAAAATTTTGATGAAAATGCTTAGCAGTGTTTTAAGAGCTGTACCTGGTTAAGTGGTTCATAAGTTGACAGTGTATATCAACTGCTTATCCCGAAGTGTGATAGGCTCGATCATGACAGTACTGTAACTCACTGATACTAGAACGTTTTTTGAAATTGTCGGTATTTGCAGACATTTAAAGAAACCGTTTTATCCAAATTTTTACACGCCACAGTGGTTAAAAAACAATTCTTTTTGTGAGTTCTTCGATATGTTTCGGCCAGTGCATCTGAGATTTCTGGCGTGGTTGTGACAATTATATCAGATTTCATGAAATGTTTGATTTTGAATGTCAATGATTTTCGTACTATAGTCGATGCAGATTTGTCTTTTGTTTTTAGTAATAGTACGACGCCCTTTGGCTCGGTATTTACGGTATTTATTCAGATTTTCAGTTTTTGGATTAACACTGAGATACAGAAGGACCTTTTCCTTTCACTGATGGCGTCTTTGCATGCATCGTCAAACCTTGGTTTGCTGGCACCTTGAGGAATCACACTTTCTCTTTTTGATATTGTATCCTCAGCAACATCATGTGGTAACGTTGCAAATATGAGAGTTAACTGTATTGTTTTCCTTTGAAAGATTTCCTTAAGACATAAAGCTATAGGACTGGAAAGCTATTGATTCGAGTAGAAAACTAATTTCATCAACATTGACTTTTAAACCTTCCACTTTATTATAGTGTCAAACATATTTAAGAAACTGGTGGGAGTACGGGAGCGTTTTCTGGTACTATATCAGGAGCTCTCCAGTGTATATACTCTCTAGACACCCAAGCTTGTTAAGCAGCTTGATAGGGCAGTCAGATTTTTTTTAAACGTTTAGTAGATTCTTTATTGCTCGTCTCATTTGCTGTTATTGTTGGTTTAATATCATTCACTTGATAGGGTATGCATGGCGGCCAATTTTAAATGGTGGAGGAAGAACCCGGAAACCCTGCGAAGAACCACCGATCCATGGGAAACTACTGGCAAGCCTTCTTAAATATCCACATTTGCCGAGCCCGAGACCGGGATCCACGCAGACCGAGGTGAGATGGCAGTGATAGCTAAAGGCGAACGCTTTATATCCCTCAGCCACCGGGGCCCACATCTTATTTCTCATAGTGATTTTATTTCCATTTGTCCCAGTGGATTGCAGCTCTTCTTGGGATGGATTCATGTATTCCTTCGGCTGTAGCCTTGGCTGCTTTATTGGGTACTGACTCACAATGCATATTGGCTTTACGGTGTCTTCTTCACTTTCTATTCGGATGGCTGCTAGCACCGCCTTTGGTGGCGTTACAATTGTAAATTTGGCTTTATATTCAAGTCATGTAATATATGTCTGATTGCGGACAGTGTTTGTGGAAGATTTCTTCTCCATTGTAGCCGTAATGGCATAGGTTTTGCCAGCTGTGTCGTGTTGTGCTATGGCCTCCACAATTGTCATAGTCTCCACAATACTCGTACATTTCTCCTGTTTAATGTGTGTGATCTTCTGCTCGAGTTTTCACTTAGGGTAGTCTCTGAAGTATCATTAATGTTTTCCATGGCAATTTGACAAGAGACTTTCTCTGTGCAGATCCATTCATTATGACCCTTCAGTCTACATCTGCGGCAGACTATTTTGTACTTGCAACCATCTTTGTCGTGGTTATATTTCTGGCAGTTAAAATCATGCAATGGATTAGGTATTATGGGGCCAAAAGGGATATTTAATAACCCGACTCTGATCGATGGCGCAATTGGACGTTTGGATATAAGTATTTGTGGGAATCAACTTGTTATGACAAATGTTGATTCGTTTCACTTGTTAAATTTTCTTAGAGCTGAGACTTTCGAGCATCTCATTCTTACTCTATCTATCCAAATCTATAGATCTAACAACATCTCCTGAAGAATTTAGAGGTTTGTGTGGAAGTACCTTAATGGGTGTCTCCATAAATCTCTAAGAGCGAAGCAGATTATCACAGTGTGCTTTGCAGATACATTCTACAAGTAGATTGTTGTCTTCTTGGCTCTCAGAGCAAGCTCTGAAGTGCTTAGCTATTAAAAAAAATCTGACTGCTTAGTTTATCTCATTATCGTATTTAATTTCGCCGACAACTGTCGAGTTTTCTCTTCCGAATCGCTCGTAAAAGTATTCCTCTTTTGAAACCAGGCTTAGAGTGATGGTTGATGCTATGTTTGGCTTTCTCATAACGTCAGATTATCGTTTCGTCATCTGTGCATCCACCCAACTCAGAGCCCAACATGGTGCCAGATATTCACGCTTAGCTGATTTACTTAGTCAGGGCTATACAATGATATATTCAAACAACCCAACTGATTCTTACCTCCGCCGTCAAATGTTATGTCCTTTGTGAGGTTTAAAGCACAAAACTATGATGCTGTTATCACAAACTTAACTTCTGAACGTTATGCAAATCAGTGAAACTGAGCCATATACCTAGCGTTGGGGTTAAATTAGTGTTCCGTCGGTTGGACAACCTTAGGCCCTCCTCTACTCCACAATAAGAATCATCTCCTGTAACAACATGGGATGCAAATACAGTAAACGGGTAACCTCCACTTTGTCGCCCATTGAGAAATGCAGCAAGGAAACATCGGCCTATTTTACAACCCCGAGCTCTCCAAGAAAGAGCACAAGCTAACTAAGTATGCGTCCATAGTGAACAGCAAAAACATTTTAAGAAGAACAAAACTATGAAATATCAATGCTGAAAATGCTCACATTCGGTAAAATGTATGTAAAATAAAAGATGATGGATATATATTTGAAATCTGAAAACATATGGTCAAAATTTCTCATGCATGATATGTACACAAACGAATTATCCAAAAGAGCGGAGTGTTTCTCATTATCAAAAATTACGTTGTTAAAATAATGTTACTTTTCAATTTCTGTGTGTCCTATATTTTTTAACAAAATTTAACACAACAATAAATCCTCACAAAATACCATGGAAACCATCGGTATTTCGATTATTATTGCGACTAGCAACAATTCTCCTACTACATTCCTCAAAATACATATCGTCTACCTCACCTCCTGACAAATGTAGGGAATAGAACAGTAAATATTACAAATTCAGCACAAAGATGAAAAGCTGTCTAGAATGATGAAAGAGTCTACAGAAAATAGAAAGAACAAAATAACAGGAAATATGTACACGTTTAGAAAGAAATCTAATATCTTAAATAAGGTAAACGAACTTAGATGCAAGCTAGCAGCACTCTAGTGATTGGTATAACAAGTGTCACGACTCTCTGTAACACAAAAGAGCGTAAAGCAATAAGTTTTGTAACATTTAAAATATGATTAAGTTCCCCTAATGCAAAGTCTAAAAAAATAAAAATACCTTACAGTATGGCGAATGAAATCCATAATAATCCTAATTGTTCTATCATAAGTCGAAAGAACCGAGTAATCCAAATGAGTTCCAGTGGTATTCCGAATGAAGTTCAATCTATTGTGCCGATGTGCCAAAAGACTTGATGAATCGTAAAAATATAATCCAAAATGTCTCTAAATGAATTCACAGTATTTCTGAAACAGCTACTAAATCCGAAAGTCCAAACTCATTGTAATTCCAGTGAATAATTGAATTAAACCAATTAACTCTTCCCAAGTGAACACAACTAAATGTCTTCTAAGTCTGATGTTAATGCTAGGCATAGAATAATTTTAGTAAATAATCTCTTATATAGAAAGCCAAGACGCAATTACTAAACCAAAAGAAGTTCGATGACTCATTTACAATGGGCTCAGACTTGTAAACAAGTTCAAGTACTTCACCAGCCAGCTAATCGGGAATTAGGTCATATTGGCTTTTCAAGAAAACATGTGACCTAAAGTCAAAATCACATCAACATGTTTACGTAAATAAGAGGACGTCTCACTTCTTTGAAACTACACACTGTTTAAGAATGACCTCATGTTATAGTAGTCATAAAGAATAGTAGTATGACATGGTAATTAGTAAATGACACTTACAATCCATAATCATGAAATTAACACACATAATATAGATATACTTAACACAATGCAAAATACGTTATTCAATAAGGGCGTATTCATCAGATGCGTTTTCCCTGGAAGAATGTGCACATTTTTAAGGTGGAACCGTTTTGTAAAGTGGGGCCGCTCTTTTAAACGCAGAGGAACTTTCCGGACGGCCATCATTTTTGTAAGTTCATAAGAATGTTGTAGTGGTTATAGTTTCCCACAGTCCCGACGCCCTTGTATTGACAAAAGATATTTCTTATACTCATTTACAAAAATCAAAAGATTGAGATTTTCTGGTTTCTACAACTTATGACTATTAGTGTATAAATTGTATAACACACGCACGCACGCACGCACGCACGCACGCACGCACGCACACACACACACACACACACACACCATGTCTGGAGATTTTTTCAACATTTCTAACCTTGCAATTCTTTTTACATTCTCGAAGCATGAAAGTTCTATCAGAGAAAATATATACTAGATTGTTAATCTAGCTTTCTACTGAAAAGTTTTCATGCAAAATATTGATGTTATAAATTAAATTGCAAACAAAATAAGACCCGGTGCATCAGAAAGTCAATAGTGGCGAATTTAAATTTATACGTTTACTGTGAGATTTCTCGGCATTTGCCAAAGTGGGAAGTACGTGCCAACAATTACATAGTTTGATACATATTCAGGAAGTATAAGATGATACTATGACGATGTTAGTCACTCAGCTCTGTTTTAAATGAGTATTATCCCATTACATAAACTACTATTTCTGTCAAGTTTCTACAATTACAACAGTTGACTCCAAGCAATCTAGATGAAAGTTTTGTGCGTGCCGAGGAGAAAGTTTTATTTTGTTTGTGCGTGCCCAGGTGAAAGTTTTATTTTGTAAGTAATATATCTGGTAATGAGTTCATGTTTGGTATGCAGCGTGAAATAGACCACTATGACCAGAAAATAAAAGGGACAAATAAAATAGGTTAGGATCTTGTAAAAATAGTGAAATTTTTCTAACTCTTAATTATAAATATAAGTGAAACATTGAAATGAAATCTTCACTAATTTCTTGTACAATTTGAAATAATACATATGACTATGATCAGTAAGTTTTGTAAAATCTGATTGTAAATTCGGACATGTATATTTAACTCGGTTGTAACGTGCAATTTTTTAAGTCTAAAGCTTATTTATAACAGAAAACTATCTTCGCTAGCCAAGGTTCCGATATGTTAAATCTATCTATACCTTGGCAGATCGAGCAGATATTTCACTGCTTTGTCCTAGAGATATCTATTGGATTTCATTAGTTTCCTACCTTAGAATGTAATGCCAACTAACCAATAGCGTGTAACAGCGGTCCATTGTAAATCGGCAGAAAATGGTGGAGGCAATTGACTTCAGAAGGATACTTTGTAAGTTTAACAGCGAAACTATGACTACGTACCAGAGAATATCCATTATAGACATGTTTGAGTGAACGGTATTTGTACAAAAACAGACCGGTAATGGAAAGTTGCTTACTTATGAGTCCATTCAAGTTGTTTGCTCCCCTTGTCTCGATCATGTAGGAACAGTGTTCGAATTTGAACATCTTAATTTTGATTGGATGCGGTGGCTTGCCGGTGCATTCGATGAAATTCACAGATCCGAAGCACGGAAATATCTGCTCAATCCGCCAAGGTGTAGATAGGGTAACATATCGGAACCTTGGCCAGCGAAGATGGTAGAAAACTAATTCCAAAGAGTTTCCAGCGATATTTATAAACAAATAAACAAAGTAATCCGTATTTCTGTACACCTGTAATAGACTATGCACTATTCCTAATACATGTGATAAATCAGCCTGACATTCCAATGATCACGGTCAACTGACAATTCTTGTGTCATACCTTTATACAGCAGCCAAAAGTATCAAAGATGTGGCTTCAGCCTCTATATGTTGTCATGTCTGAATGCTGAAATAACATTTTTCAGCGACAATAAGTCAATAGCATACCCAGGGTTAATACACTAGGCCACCACAATCCATATCGTGAATTTTGCTACTGCGCGATTGAGACACGTGCTTTCAATATAGGTGTTTAATAACTTGGACTTGAACAGGAAGAAAACCTGACATGAGTGAACTTGACGTTACTATCAATAAGTTGATAGAATAGTGGCACAGATTCCATGCCCCTTCCTTGGCAGCAAATAATAAAGGGTATTTTAAATTAAAGTAAATACAAAGGTATTGTGAATTAAATCCCAAATAATCCTAAATGTGTTATCACAAGTCCAAAAGTTTAAAATGTTCCGAATGAATTCCAATATTGAAGGAACTGATGTACCAATAGTCTTGAATATGCTAATGTACCAATAGTTTTGATGTTTAATAATGATATAATCCAGAATGTCTTTCAATGAATTTACAATAATCTCAAAGCAGTTCTTTTAGTCCAAAAGTCCAAGAGCACTGTGTAATTCCAACGAATAATTTAAATAAATGATTAAATGATTACTCTCAAATTATGTCTGAACAGAACAGTAAATAATTTCACATACTGAACTTAAAACAGGAATGAAGACTTTGTTTACAAAACCTATATGTACAATGTCACTTTACCTGAGACACACTAGAATGCCCAGGATGTGGGTCCATTCAAATAAAAATTTCCATCAAACTCATAAAAAATTTAGACCTTGAATTTAAATTTTAAGTAAACATTTTTAAAAACAAATGAGAAAAGTCAAGTAGGCCAACACTTTACCTTCAATCACGGACAAAGGTCAAGCGTACAATATAAATTAAACCTGCATAACAAGGAACAACAATAATAAGAAGACAAACAAAGTAAATATAAATTGAAAGTCGTGAAGCAATATTGTTAAATAAAATAAGATTAAAAGGCGACAAAATAATAAGTTTTGAATTTTCGGATTTGCACGTAGTTTTGCTGGGGATGTTTCTTTATTCGTCCTTTGCCAAAGTCCACAGTTCCCCCAAACGTTTGGACTGCACAGTTCTTGCCTGTATGGATGTAGATCGCATCATTTAGCTAATGTTGAAATTTACTGGAGTTAATCTGTTATAAAGTTTATGGGACTGTTGCAATTGTCCTAACAAATGCACTGATTAAACTATCACCATGTGGTTACTATTATTAGATCGGGTCAACAGAACATGGTCACTATTATTAGACTGGGTCAACAGAACATGGTTACTATTATTAGACGGGGTAACCCGTATTAACGGCTTTTAATAATTGCTGCGGTAGATGCAAAAATGATGATAGCAAAGATGCTTGCCAAATTGATACTTGTTATTAAACTGAAATAAGCATAATTATTTTGCAATCTTCATGCTATTCCACAATTATGATCAGTTTAAGTGCATCCACAGGAGTCTGACGTTTTATCAATAAAGTACGATGAAATCGCTGACAACACGAAATCACCTTATCCTTATCGGTACTATAAGTTAACATAAGCAGTGCAAGCGTAACCCCAACCGTCCGCTCGATTCGACTTTTCTCACGCGTTTTATCGCTTCAAAACCGCAAGAAGGCTGAAAAACTACACATATCCATTCAAAAGACAGTAATGTAATGTACCAACGCGAACGACCATCGCATGAATCCAATACGGCGAATTAACCTTTATTTTCATGTGATTATACTTAGTAATCTCCTTAGTTCACTCGGCAATGATATTCCCAATAATGATTGTGGTAGATAAACGTTTTACTTACCACTGCAACACGTTTAGTCAGTGCCATTTCTTATGCATCAGAGCTGAGTGCTTGGTAGAAAATAAACCTCGAGCTATGTTGATAGAGGATTCTTACTGGTACAAACTGGTATGAGCGTTCTGAATCCTAACCTTTTGACAATCAATACATGTGGTATATTTTGCGCATTGAATGCATTATAAATCATTATACTTTGACGTAGAATTAATAATGAGGCGAAAAAGGTGGATACCGTCGACATTAATAACCACACTAACAACTTACTTATGTTTTGGGGTGTAACGCCATTTCTCAGCGCAGGATAATACACGGTGGCCAGCATAACTAAGCCACCAACCAACGGAAAGCTAATGGCATATCCACTGGCCGAACCCGAGACTCAAACCCACGTGGACAGAGGTGAGATGACAGTGACCGGTAAAGGAACGCGCTTTAGACCACTCGGACATCCGGGGCCCAGTTAGAGCATATGGTTAGAAGACTATTTGTATGGTAGTTTCATAGCGAAAGATAAAGTAGATACGATCATTTCTTTCTTATTTTTTTATTTTTTTAGAGATATTAAATATGATGGTACTTGCAACTGACTGAATTGTGCTTTTAACATGTATTAATGTGCTTCTAAAGAATATTTCAAATATCTTTGAGTTTTCGGTTGTTGGGGGTGGGTGTCTGAAAGATATTATTCTTCACACCTTTTGAGTGCCCCACATTAAAGAGAGGCTGTTAATGTCAGAAATATGATAAACATGTGTGTTGTATTTTGCAAGAAACGCCGTAAAACATGCTTTTAGGGCTATCCTCGACAGATTTCACAAATTTCCACATACAATGTGTCGTCTGCATGATGTTCTGTCAATACAGGGAACTTTTCGTCTCTTGAGATCTGAAATAAATATATATCTAGCTTATCGTATTTTCTAAAGTTCTAATTATCGCGCATCAGTTTAAATCAAGCTCGTGCACTTACAAACATGCTTCAGTCAAGTGTGTACTTACAAAAATGATTCATATATATATATATATATATATATATATATATATATATATATATATATATATATATATAAAAAGTACAAGCATACGCCCATGTATTGCAAGCTTTTACTGTCAATTTAGCTTTAATTACTGCTAAATCATAAAGGTTATGTATCAGATTTTTTAATTATCTTTTATTCTATCATACCTATATAAATATGATTTCGAAGCTTTCAAAGGCTCACCACCGCTATCGTTTTGTTTCTAACGTAGTTGAGACATAAATGATATAAAACTTTTAAACCGATAAAAATATTTTTTGTACGTCTGCTGCTTCGCCATCATAAAAAACACAATGTAAACCTACTTCATGATATAAATACAGTCCTTTAAATTATTTACATTGTAGACGGCTTTAATTCTGAGCTGTTCGCATAGGTAATGATTCATCAGTCTGTTTTCAAAGTTTTACATTTGTCTTTCCTTACGTTGATATAAATGTTTCAAACGGCGCGGGGAAAATAACATTGTTTTCTTGCCCTACGTTTAGTGACAGAAAGGTCCTCCCCAGGAGACAATAAAGAAAGCACACATACACACGCACGCGTGCACGCATGCCCTCACACGCCCTATCATGCGTAGAAAAGTAAATATTTACATTTAGGCAAGAAATCTGTCCAGAATAAAAAGGAGGCCTAACCCAAACAAGAACCAAAATAAAAAAGACATCATCATATGTCCTGCAAGGAATCTATTATCTATCTAATAATAACGCCAACTAGTTTTTAGCGCTTCATTGGCCAACCACGTTATCAAATAAACCCTCTTACACTTCAGATAAGAACAGATGTGGAAGCATGTACAAGTCTAGGTGTAGAAGCATGTACAAGTCTAGATGTGGAAGCATGCAGGGCCAACAAAGATGGGGGGGGGGGCAACCGGGGATATTTATCCCAGAGGTCCGGGCCCGTAAGAGGGCCCGGGCCGAACAGCACTTTTTAAATTTATAAAAGCAAAATTATGTTTGAACAACAACTAGGAGAGGCCCGGGTGTTCCTTACCCCAGGGCCCGTGATCGCTCTCTACGGCCCTGGAAGCATATACAAGTTTAGATGTGGAAGCATGTTTAAGTCTAGATGTCGAAGCATGTGCAAGTCTAGATGTGGAAGCATGTACAAGTCTAGATGTGGAAGCATGTACAAGTATACATGTAGACGCTTGTACAAGTCTAGATGAAGAAACATGTACAAGTCAAGATGTGGAAGCATGTACAAGTCTAGATGTGGAAGCATGTACACGTTTAGATGAAGAAGCATGTACAAGTCTAGATGTGGAAGCATGTACAAATTTAGATGTGGAAGCATGTACCCGTTTAGATGAAGAAGCATGTACACGTTTAGATGTAGAAGCTTGTACAAGTCTAGATGTGGAAGCGTGTACAAGTCAAGATGTGGAAGCATGCAGGGCCGACAAGGGGGAGGGGGGAACAACAGGGGATATATATTCCCGGGGTCCGGGCCCGTAAGAGGTCCCGGGCCGAACAACACTTTTTAAATTTATAGAAGCAAAATTATGTTTGAACAACAACTAGGAGAGGCTCGGGTGTTCCTTACCCCAAGGCCCGTGATCGCTCTCTACGACCCTGGAAGCATGTACAAGTTTAAATGTGGAAGCATGTACAAGTCTAGATATGGAAGCATGTGCAAGCCTAGAGGTGGAAGCATGTACAAGTCTAGATGTGGAAGCATGTACAAGTCTAGATGTGGAAGCATGTGCAAGCCTAGAGGTGGAAGCATGTACAAGCTTAAAGTTGGAAGCATGTAGAAGTCTAAGTGTGGAAGCATGTGCAAGTTTAGAAGTGGAAGCATTTACAAGTCTAGATGTGGAAGCATGCTTAAGTCTAAATGTGGAAACATGTGCAAGTCTAAATGTCGAAGCATGTATAAGTCTAGATGTGGAAGCATGTACAAGTCTAGATGTGGAAGCATATACAAGTATACATGTAGAAGCTTGCACAAGTCTAGATGAAGAAACATGTACAAGTCAAAATGTGGAAGCATGTACAAGTCTAGATGTGGAAGCATGTACACGTTTAGATGAAGAAGCATGTACACGTTTAGATGTAGAAGCTTGTACAAGTCTAGATGTGGAAGGATGTACAAATATAGATGTGGATGCATGTACAAGTCTAGATGTGGAAGTATATGTAAAGTGGTGGGGCTCACTTAGACTCAGGGGGCATTTCGTATCCGCCATAAATTTGTCAATACATCAAGAATGTGAAATGTTTAGGGCGGTTATGGTCCCTGTGATCAACATGCACTTATATAGGCTAAAGACCCGTCTAATATTAGCCTACCAAAATGACGAGATTCATGTTGTTGTTTACAAAGTATGACTGATTATGTATAAATTATATTTGATTGCTACATGTTGTGAGCAGATGTCAACATTTCTAATTTTGTCCTTTTCTAACGTCATTGAGAGGATGGGATTCTAATAGACATATTATATGCTACAGTTTGAAAGTTCTCATACATAAGTTTGATTATATAAATTAAATTGCTACCAAAATAAGATTAGGTAGACATATTATATGCTACAGTTTGAAAGTTCTCACACATAAGTTTGATTATATAAATTAAATTGCTACCAAAATAAGATTAGGTACATCAGAAAGTCGAATAATGGCGACTTTGAAAATATACATTTATCATGGGGTTTTGAGATGTCATGTTTGCTAAGCCCCAGCTATAAAGTCATGTATAAGCTATACTCTACCTGTCTTGGGAATATTACCGCGGCCATGTGTTTGATGTCTAAAGATTGCCGCGGGCTAGTGTTAATCTCTTACGCAAGGTTACAAGACCGTGGTGAACGGGGCGTATTCTTATCCGTCCCCACGTTGACAGACAGCGGGAGGGACATTGTCGGCTAAGTTTGATTAGATTGGTTCACAGCGACATCCAATCAGAATTGAGATAGAGGGTGTGATTATAATTCGACCCGAATGATACCTTCCAACTTGTAAGAGAAAAATTTAGTACTCACCTAGAGGGACTGCGGATCAATAGAGTTACTCCGAGAGAAGCCGCTCGTAATTTGGCGGCAAAACTTAGAGGTAGATTCTAAGGAAAGGCAAAGCTTCGAAAGGTCGTTAAGTTATTTGCTCGATTTCTGCAGAATATTAAGGCATCATAATTTTAATTATTTGCAGTATGTATACTTAATTACTAGGATCGTTTAGTATGTAGAATTACCTTTGCAGTGTTTAATTTACATGCGTATTTGAGAAATGGGCTTGATCCTACGTGGAGAATTATTAGATGCGAGGCTGAATTATGTAGATTGATAGCCTGTGATCAGAATTAATTTTGTAATTCGCTATTAGGTTACTTCATAGTAAACTTGTGCATTTATTAATGCGTTATGTTAGAATTTACACATGCTTGATTTATGAATTTGGAATGGTTGAAGTATGTAAGATTAGTTACTATGGACGTATGAATATATCAGAGCATGGATATTTGAATATTTGCGTACTTTGTAAGAGTTGTAAGGTAAAGAAATGCGTCTGATTATTGTGATATTGTTTAGTATAACGGGATTAAGGATATGTATTGATGTGACGGAATTTATTGATATATGTATAAGAAGTAATTGATACCGTGCTGTATTATGACGTTTGTTTTACCACACAAGAACGTATGGGTATCTCGATGCGAACGAATGCCAGTCCGAAGAAATTTAATAATCGTTATCTGGTGATAGGCTGTGTGTAGTGTGAGGTGAGAGGGCTAAGGAAAAAGATTGTACCGTCCTTTGTGTTTTCACAGGAAGCTTTTTAGGGGACACAGAACTTCGGGTTCCGTTGGGTACCGAGTCTTCAAGAGTTGGAGACGGGATTGAGGCTGTAGGCGAGTCAGTCGAAGTCGACAGAAGAGTAGTCGTAGTGGAGAAAGTGGAGGAGGAGGAGAAGGGTCTAGAGAAAGTGGAGGAGGAGAAGGAGTCTAGAGGAGGACAAGGAATTTGGAGAAAAGTCGAGGAGGAAGGGGAGAAGAAAGTGAGAGAAATAAGAGAGAGAAAGGATACAACAGATGAGTAGAAATACAAGGACAGGTAGAAATCGATCTCACACTGCTAATCAAGTGATGCAATAGGTTTATTAAAGGGTCGAGTGGAAGGAGTGTACTTGGAAATTTGAGTCGTCGATTATTGAATTGTTATTAAATTGTTATTCATTGAATTTCAACCTTTTTGTATATTTAACCATCTAACCGTCGGCATTGCTTACTGGAGGCTCGGAGTTTTAGATCTATCTTTCACTAAATTTAACTTCCAACAAAATAGAGCTTGGGTGGGACTTCTATAATAGTTTAAATAAACATTGGGAGCACCACACCCCAACCATAGCAATCCCCACGTGAGAGTGGAAACATCATGCCAAGAACTGCATGGTTTGATATGTATACTGAGAGCATAATATTAGGGTGTTAGTCACTCAACACTGCTTTAAATGACACACACACACACACACACACACGCACATACCGCCCCAAGCATTCCACCCCAAATTTGACGCTCCCAAACAATCATTCGTTCTGACCAGATTTTTATATTACAGCAGCTAACTGCTTACTATGAAAATTAGTAATCTAGATGAAATGTTTAATGGGAAGGTACAAGTTTATTTTATAGGCAATACATGTGGTAATCATTCCAAGCTTTAGATCTATTTTGAAATAGACCACTATGCCAAGAAAATTGAAATAGATCACTAAGCCAAGAAAACTGAAATAGACCACTTTGCCAAGATTATTGAAATAGACCACTATGCCAAGATTATTGAAATAACTTCTATGCCAAAAAACTGAAATAGACCACTATACCAAAAAATTTAAATAGACCACTATGCCAAGAAAATTTAAATAGACTATTATGACAAGAAAATTGAAATAGACCAGAAAAATCGGTTAAGACCTTATTTTAACTGAAAACAGTACTTTTTTCAAGGCTTTGATTATAATAATTATCTATCAACTGAAAATAAACTACAGTAATGCCTTCTACTTTCTTGTACATTTCAAACTAAAACTAAATTTGACTGATCTGTACGTTTTGTAACATCTGGCCAGTTGATAAAGCCTTTTCACTGTACAAAACAATGCGAACCCAACAAGCTTGAGTAGAACTCTTTCCTATAATGCAAAGCGAAAATTCAAAACACTTACACTATTGTACATTAAAGTCCAAAAGCATAAAATGTTCCGAATGAATTCCAAGAGTCTTGAATGTGCTGCTGTTCCTATAGTTTTGTGTTGATGTACTACAATTATTTCATGTAAAATAAAAAATTCCATCTAATACATTAATATAGTCAATGAGAACTTTAATAATTCCATTGACTGATTTTATAATTCCTCTAGAACTATATCTGAACAGAACTACAAGCTATGATCATTGATTGCAAAGACTGATATGTGTTACGTGTAGGCTCGTACAAAATTAACAAAGAAAAGAGTGAAGCCAAAAGAAAAGTCTCCACTTTTGATGACATTGTGAAAAAGCCTGTTGATTTCACTAAAGATTTCAAAGAAAATGTGAAATAGTACTTGGAATTTTAAACATTCTGAAAATTAGGGGAATTTAAATTTCAATAAACAATTTTCTGAAATATTTTAGCCAAAATTCATATATCCCAAGGACGAGAACCCCAATTTTCTTTGTTACGTGTAGGCTCGTACAAAAGTAACAAAGAAAAGAGCGAAACCAACAAGCTTCGTAAAATTTAAGAAAAATAATTTATTTCCCTTGAAAACAAGGTAAAAATATGATAAAGGACTTACGGTTTGTGAATCTAATCCATATATTAATCCTAGAATTTAAAATATAAGTCCTATCACTAAAAGGTTCTAACTGAATCAAAGTTCGAATCCCGATGAAGTTCCAAGATGGAAGGCAATGAATCCTCTATAACCTGTCCTGTGTTGTTGTGTCAACAGTTCCTTGTTGAATTTTATGAATCAAGAATAATATTCCGGCTTTAGAATTCCAAATAATTTCCACTAAATGTCTTTGTCCAAGAATTTTTATAAGCACTGTATTTTCCAGGGAATATACATTATTAAATTTAAACAATTGAAGAATTTTAAATCAAACTGGCATCAACAATAAGAACACCTTGAGCTCTGAAGGTGTAAATTACGACTGACTAAATCCACTACAAAATATCTGTTTTAACCCTCAATTTTAGATCACATGGTGGGGTCACGTGGTCACTTAGTTCAAACAACGCAGTAAAGTAATATATGTCAATTAGCAGGTTCGATTGTACTGAACGAATCTTACTATAAAATTCAATAATAAAAAGTTGTTTACAAAATAGAGCTAACACGCAAGCCAAGAATGAACTAGATTACGACCAATGATTTTCACTTTGTGTTTACCAATTTCTGACTAAAGGTCAGGAACTAGGTCAGCTAAAAATACAATGTAGCAACATTACTGCGTTTTAAATCAGGCTAAAAAGAAACTGAATTTTCCGAAAAAATGTCAAATCCAGTGAATAAAGTTATCGTTACAATAACATGTAATGAAATAAAAAATAAAATAAAAAGAAATTTAAAACTGACACACAAGCAACTAAATTACATATACGTAACATATGAAACAGGAATGAAACATTTGTTTACCATATTTACCATACTCTCTCTCTCTCTCTCTCTATATATATATATATGTATATATATATATATATATATATATATATATATATATATATATATATATATAGGCTGTCACCTGGCCTGTGACGCAACTGTGTTCTGGAAAATTCGCGAACACGTAAACAACATCTGGTTTTGAACTTACATTTTGGTAAGCATCATGACAAAAATCAGTTAGGCACAACCCTCAACCACAATCGAGCTCTGTGCTCTGCGTTTTGGGTACACAGAGCTTCTGTGTGACGCAGCTATATTGCTATAATGAAGTTTGTTGTATTGTTTAGACTCTTTATTGTTTTGTTTTTTTAAATTTTGTTTACATGTGACTTCTTAGTACCAGTAGTGACTGTCACGCGTCTCGTGTATCAGTGGCTCTATGCAAATTTGTCACTTTTTAAAATGCTTTCTTTTAAACCTTTTCCTTAATCGAGGAGTTTATTATGATTGCAGAGTGTATTTGATTCGCGTTTTTATGGTTTGGCAAGTTTTGTACACAGATAAGTGGTTCTCAGTTATATCATTTTAAAAATTCTCCCCAACAACGAATGAAGCCGATGACTTCTAGCATACTACTGCTGGACGATACCTCTGTACCACAGACCTTGCTAACTAACACTGAAAATTCATGGACACTAACATGCTACAAGACTATTTGGTGATCGCTAAAATGTGCTTATGGTAGTTGTTTGTGTTGGCTAGTATTATCATGAGTTGTCTCTATTTTCTAATAAAAAGAATTTATCCAGCTTTTTACACATTCTATATTTGTTGTTCGCATTTTTATTAACCCCCCCCCCCATATCGTATTTATTTCTTATCTTTTCTACAACATACTGGAAGAGGCAACTTTTCTAGATATATGTTTTAAAAATTTGTTACAATCGAGAAAGAAATCTGTGTCCAGTAATGCTTCTTTTTTTTCACTTCAGAAATATAATCATCCACCTCCAGTAAATTATCGCGGTCTGATTTGTTATGCAGACTTTGTTGTCTGATATTTAATGGTCACGTAACTCTCCCTGTAGGGGATCATTTAAAAAAGTATGATTGGTCCAGTACTGATAAATTTATTTGCAATCAACTCACTAGTCCAATATATCTTTTTACATTTGTGACAACATCCTGGAGTCAACCTTCGATGATTTCCCGCTTCCTGACTGGTCCAGCAATTTTCAATTTGTTCATGGCTTTTAATGTTCTCGTACGTACAGGAATATTTAAAATAAATTTAAAAAGACAATAATATCATTTGTTCGGCTCTTCCCATTTATATTCACTCTAGTACGCTCACATTATTTTCTAAATTATAATGAATTTCAAAACACATTTAAAATTAACAAGATATTTTGATGAAAATAAGTCTCGACTACGTTCGACTGTGAAAGGATTCATATTACCAGATACGCTGAGTGACAACTATTGATTCGTAATGTGCTGTTTATAAAAATAAATTCTGTAACTGAGACCATTAGTAACTAGACAATGTTATCTTACATTTCAAGGTTTTCATTTTGATTAATTCTCGGAAAATTCTAATTAATGTCAAACTCACTCTTTTGATGCATAAAAGAATTAACTATCAGGAAACTAAAACCTAATTTCATGCTAATAAAATAAAATCTAGTTTTAAAATGTTCCTGTTCAAATTCTTCAGAATTTCGGAAAGCGGGAATTTTAATTGATACCATAACCTGAACGCTTTGTCCGCTATAAAAGTTACGCATATTTATTAAGCAAAAAGAAAAAAAAAAGACCAAAGCTCACTCGCAATGTTGGAGAAATGTCTCGTCGACGATGTCCAAGCAAAGGGGGAGGTAAATATTGCTAAACAGATCTGAAACGCATATAAGCCATATTGCGTTCCGTTCCCTTGAGTTTTCCAAACTTGAGATCGTCCATCGACACATGGGAGAGTATATGTATGCTTGTCTCAAGTTGATTAAACGTAATAGTATTATACGTAAAGCTCTTTACCGTGGAAGAGTCCATTGCTTGTCCACACAATGACATCGTCAAGACGTGTGGCAGTGGTAAGTGTAGACCAACAAGTAGAAAACAAAAGCGGAGACATACTTGTTGGTCTGTGGTAAGTGTAACATTGGATTTCACCTACAGGTAGGTTAGGGGCGGGGAATCATAGTCGCCTGTTGACTGAGACGCTGTTTATACCACATACAGGAATACTCGATACGATTCACAAAGGGATAACACTGCTGGTTATTTTATTCAATATCGTAAACGGAGCAAGGTGACTGTGTGAAGTCCAAACTTAACTAGACCAACAAGTAGGTCTCCGCTTTTTTTTTTTTCTGACCGCTGTCAGAAAGAAAAAAAAAATGCAGAGACCTACTTGTTGGTCTAAAACTTAACAAGGATTGGGTACAATCGGCAGCACGCAAGTGAAAGTAGATAAAACAAGTCAGATTTGTTTTATTGTGGTTTATTTTAATATTAAAAAACCATTAAAACAAATAAACACTAGCAGTTGAAGTTATTTATGCTAGTATTACATGTAAATATTTTTCTTAGGCATATAATAACTGAATTTGCAAGTGCAAACCTCCATTAACTGACACCCTACCATAAAACGGCAGTCTCACATTTACCCTATGCAAGTACTCTACTTTCATTTTCGTTCTACTTTCACTTAATCAGTTATTGAAAAACAACTGTCTCCCAGCAATCAAATTAAGCAAATTTTCGATCGAAAACCTTAAAATATTTTCAGAATTGTTTGCAATTTTTATAATTTCTACCTTGAACGTTTGAACTCTATGTTGAGGTCCAGTGTCTTTGTGTATCGTTTTCCTCGAGAGACATTTTGCCTTACGTAAATGATGTAAGGGATGATGCTTTCTTTGAACAGCAGTGATATAATAAACTATCTTTCTGTTTAAGTCACTTTATTTTCGTGAAATATTTGTCATCACAAATTCCAATCGAATGACGATATTTACGATGATTATATTGGCCAATTTCAAGTTAAATATACGCTTACCATGTTTATTCTGTTATCATGAAAAAAAAGCAAAAGCTAAAAAACATGGAAAAAAATTTTAAAATGAAAGTAAATTTATTTTTCAGCAGAAAAATATATTAACAGTAAAAAAATAGCAGAAACAGAACAGTTTCTTTTTTAAAAAGTGTATGTATCCAAGCATTTAAATCATGGCCTATATTACAGATGGCAATTTTAATGTTAATGATAACCTGTATTAACTACGGCAGTTTTAATGTTATTGATAACCTGTATTAACTATGTCAGTTTTAATGTTAATCATAGTCTGTATTAACTATGGCAGTTTTAATGTTAATCATAACCTGTATTAACTATGACAATTTTAATGTTATTGATAACCTGTATTAACTATGGCAATTTTAATGTTAATCAAAGTCTGTATTAACTATGGCAGTTTTAATAGTAATGATAACCTGTATTAACTATGACAGTTTTAATGTTATTGATAACCTGTATTAACTATGACAGTTTTAATGTTATTGATAACCTGTATTAACTATGACAGTTTTAATGTTATTGAGAACCTGTATTAACTATGGCAATTTTAATGTTATTGATAACCTGTATTAACTATGTCAGTTTTAATGTTAATCATAACCTGTATTAACTATGGTAGTTTTAATGTTATTGATAACCTGTATTAACTATGGCAGTTTTAATGTTAATCATAATCTATATGAACTATGTCAGTTTTAATGTTAATCATAATCTGTATTAACTATGTCAGTTTTAATGTTAATCATAACCTGTATTAACTATGTCAATTTTAATGTTATTGATAACCTGTATTAACTATGACAATTTTAATGTTATTGATAACCTGTATTAACTATGGCAGTTTTAATGTTATTGATAACCTGTATTAACTATGGCAGTTTTAATGTTAATCATAATCTGTATGAACTATGGCAGTTTTAATGTTAATCATAATCTGTATTTACTATGTCAGTTTTATGTTAATCATAACCTGTATTAACTATGTCAGTTTTAATGTTATTGATAACCTGTATTAACTATGACAATTTTAATGTTATTGATAACCTGTATTAACTATGGCAATTTTAATGTTAATTGTAGCCTGTATTAACTATGGCAGTTTTAATGTTAATCCTGGCCTGTATTAATTGTGTACATTTTAATGTTAATCATAGCCTGGATTAATTGTGTCAGTTTTAATGTTAATCATATCTTGTATTAACTATGGCAGTTTTAATGAAAATTTATCCCACATGTATATTAAATCATTTGCAGCATTTACTTAAGTGAACATAACATATATTTTGCAATAAGCCTATATTTCTCTTTTAACACATCGGAACAAATGAGTTCTTTGGAGGAAAAGAACTTACCACACATGAGCACTACCATGTCAGGATTCATATTGTGTAACTTTGATCTGTTTATCTTGGTCATGAATTATATATTTTTGTAAAAAGAAAATGCGGTTTGATATAGATTAGTATTCAAATGCAGCTGTGAATTAAATGAAGCTGACCGATTTGAGTGACCAACCATTTAAATGGGGGGAGGGTAGGCATGAAAAAAACCCAATATATTTGCTCTGATTTTCACTTAAAAGAAAGAACTGTATCCACTTGAATAGTAAAAGACATTAATTGTCTTCAGGTAAAAAAAAAAATACTGGTTCGAAGAATGACCAAGGCCTCCGCACTCCCCTTCCTCTCCCTGGAAATAAAATTAAATGTTCTGTCCCTTACTTTCTGATCGATAATAACCATATTTACACTTTACCATTATACACAGGTCAAAGTTCAGGGATACTTCATTGCACTGTAGAGTCTGTAGCAATGCATTATATTTTGACTTAGCCATTTGTAACCCTCGTTTAGCATCTGTTTGATGCTAAAATACAATGATATCTTATTTTGAAAGAGCGCTGTATGTGATTAGTTGAAGGCGTTGTGTGATTAGTTGAACGTAGTTATAGTTTTTACGTTCGGGTATTCTGAAGCTATCTTTCATTTGCCTGAGGTCCAAAATAGGCCTTGGTCATCGAGTCTGTGAGGCTATTAAAGCAAGATTCTAAACTTAAATGGAAATAAATGCTCAGAATCACTGAATCAATGAATGTCTTATAAATTTTAATTACACTTGATTTACAGGTGACTGGTTCAAATAAAGGAATTGGATTTGCTATTGTCCGTGGTCTGTGTAAACAGTTTGATGGGGATGTTTACCTAACAGGCAAGTTTCCTTTTCAATGATTATATAAATATTTTATTATAGACATATATGTATCTATGAAGGTTTCCAGAACTGGTTAGAATTACTGGGTATGTTCAGCATTTTTAAATTTTTCTAGGAGGAAGTATGGCTGTCCAGATAAATAAAAATGTCATCAATTATGACTTTAATTTTCCTCGTCAACTTGTCAGAAACTTTGACCAAAGGTGAATAAAGTCTATTAAAAGCAGTCGGTGCAGAAGCATATGTGTTTATCCATTCCTACTCCTTACTAGACCTTGTTGGATTCACTGCTGTAGATAATCCACCATCTTAAACTGTTTGAGTATGTTGTAATTATGTAACTGAGCACCCACAACTACAGCCAGTGATGTTGGTCTGCACTGTACTACTCCTGAACAGTGAGTGATGTACTTTCACTTGATTATATCAGTTATCAGTAATCACTCTAATCCAGCTCTCTTGAGACAAGTAGCTTATTTACACATTTGATCCTTACTATGGAACTGTGACTCAATCAAAATTAATAAAAAGAAAGTAAGTCAATGTCGAGCGGCAGTAATCGAGAGCCAATATGGTTGGATGAGTACAAAAGCATCTGGTGAGGTCATATCGTGAACTAAAGACATCATTTTCACAAGCTTGAAAAGATGTATGGTGAACTGGAAGGATCATAAGATGATCTGTGGTGATCATAGAGTGAACCGGAAAGATCATAGGACAATCCGGAGTGATCATACAGTGAACTGGAAAGATCATATGGTGAGGAGAGATCATTGGATGAGCAGAAGAGATCATATGGTGAACTGGAGAGATCATGTAGTAAGCTGGAGAGACCAGGCTGTAGAGATGATATGGGTGAGTTGGACAGAGATGGCTGGAGATGACCATAGAGCGGGTAGCAGATGAATAGACGGAACAGTTGAAAGCGAGTGATAGAAGGACAGCAGGAGAGAGAAAGAGATGGAGTAACTGAGAGTGACTTTCAGATGGCTTGCTGGAGTAATCGATAGCGAGTAGGAGAGGAAGATTAATAATTGGGAACGGGACACTAAGAGTGGGTTGGTGTAATTCTGATAGTGATTTACATGTCAGATTGGAGAATGAAATGGTTGGTATAATAGAATGGCAAGAAATTTACAGAAATATCACCATTTTGTAAACGAAACAGAAGTAGCTCTGGTATAGTTTCAGAATAATAATTTGGTTTTTAAGTGCATCTGTGTGTGTGGGTGTGTGTTATCCATGTCTTGTCTTTTCTGCTCAAATTAGGGGCAGATGGAGGGCAGTGTTATTATATTTCTTATTGTGCAAGGAAATTTGACAACTCCATCAATATTGTTTCATTGACAACTGTATACTGAAACATAATGCTTCTACATGCATCCCATCCAAATTTTGACATGAAAATAGTAACATTTTGATTTAGTCTGGAAATATTACACCCAACATTCACATACTCTCCTGAAAATATTGATCAGAACAGTAGCTTTGATACAACCTATTATTGGCCCTAAACAAAAATTTAATTAATATGGACTATCTTTATGCATATCAAAGTCAAATACGGTTCAAATTATATCTAGTATCACTGTGATAAAATATTGATAGTCAAAAATCAATCTATATGATGGTTATTATTTGAGTGTCTCACTGCACTATTACGCAGAAACTATGTAACATAGACAAATGAAATTTAGCAGTCATGTGTTTATTCATAGAGAGATAAACTGGTTCAATTCTTACATTATTTGAGTCATACCTTTATTAGCTCTAAACCAGCAGATTTTATAGAATGGTCTGATGCCACTTCGACATCCAATATGGGCGCCACAGTGGTCATCTTAAAAATCATGTTATCACTCCTCCTCAACATACGTCTATGTAAGACTGTTTTTGCAAGGTTTGCCTTTATGAATTCCATGTGTAGCATGGAATTCAGCATGGCAAACCTTGCAAAAACAGTCTTACACAGACACATGGAATTCAGTACAGCAAACCTTGCAAAAACAGCCTTACATAGACACTTGGTACTCGGTACGTCAAACCTTGCAAAAACAGCCTTACACAGACACGTGGAATTCAGTATGTCAAACCTTGCAAAAACAGCCTTACATAGACACGTGGAATTCAGTATGTCAAACCTTGCAAAAACAGCCTTACATAAACACATGGATTTCAGTACGTCAAACCTTGCAAAAACAGCCTTACATAGACACATGGAATTCAGTACAGCAAACCTTGCAAAAACAGCCTTACATAGACACATGGATTTTAGTATGTCAAACCTTGCAAAAACAGCCTTACATAGACACGTGGAATTCAGTATGTCAAACCTTGCAAAAACAGCCTTACATAAACACATGGATTTCAGTATGTCAAACCTTGCAAAAACAGCCTTACATAGACACATGGAATTCAGTACAGCAAACCTTGCAAAAACAGCCTTACATAGACACGTGGAATTCAGTATGTCAAACCTTGCAAAAACAGCCTTACATAGACGCGTGGAATTCAGTATGTCAAACCTTGCAAAAACAGCCTTACATAAACACATGGATTTCAGTATGTCAAACCTTGCAAAAACAGCCTTACATAGACACATGGAATTCAGTACAGCAAACCTTGCAAAAACAGCCTTACATAGACACATGGTACTCAGTATGTCAAACCTTGCAAAAACAGCCTTACATAGACACATGGAATTCAGTACAGCAAACCTTGCAAAAACAGCCTCACATAGACACGTGGAATTCAGTATGTCAAACCTTGCAAAAACAGCCTTACATAGACACATGGATTTCAGTAGGTGTGTCTTATTCATAAGTAGATGATTCGCTTAGACTTTCACGTCTTTGAATTATTCATTTAGACAGTTTTCTGACCTAATTTCTATTTTATTAAACCTTGCTGGCACGATTGTGCAGAAACTGCTTGTACCAGGGAAATGGGGTTTTATGTCTATGTGGACACTGAGATGTATCCTGATTAGGCTTTGTGCCATTCAGATAATTTATACGGGTTTTGATCAGTGAGGCTGAGATATGTACAACATGATATCGGCAGCCAGTATGATACTTCAGCGAGTATTGTTGCAAGTACATACGTTGGCAGAAGTTCTGCCCATTGCTGGTGCCAGCTGATTGGCTTGCTGGTAATTTCTTTTGAAATAGATATATCCGAGATAATATTTTATTTCATTTACTGGTGAATTAGTATTAAAAAAACATATTCACTCTTTAACACTGCCAAAACTAGTCCTGAACAATTTCCTTGCATTCAGTTTTCAAGAGCTCAACAAAGAGTTCCACTTGAATATAGGATTTACTTTTTACTCTATGTTCATTTCACCACGGACATCATATCATTATCTTCTAGAAGTTACTTTTAAAGTTAAACAAGTCTATTTTGATTGTTTATGTCCAAGCCTGTGTAACTCTGTATGACTACTTGTTGATCTAAGCTACCCGTATGTCTGTCTTTAGGTCTGATTGCCTGTTTTAAAAATGAATATAGTTGGATTGATGGAAGGGTAGATGATCATTTGGATTGATGGTTGGATTGATGGAAGGGTAGATGATTATTGGGATTGATGGGTCAATTGATGGTTAATTAGCTTGTAATTTCTTTTTATTTTTAAAGCCAGAGATGAAGGTCGTGGCAAGAAAGCAATAGAGGACTTGAAGAAAGAAGGTTTGAACCCCCTGTTCCACCAACTGGACATCAGTGATACCAGTAGTATACAGAACCTCCAGACCTTCCTACAGCAGCAGTATGGTGGACTGGACATTCTTGTCAACAACGCAGCAATAGCTAACAAGGTTAACAATTTATTATTGATTCCAAGTTAGTGAGAAGTTGACGTTAGTGAGAAGCAAGATATAGTGGTCTAATTTATTAATCTCACTATTTACAACTTGCTGACTCATAGTTTATCTCTAAAACGCTGGTAGAATGTTTGTTTTCGTTTTATAGTATTTAAAATCTTCTAAAACATTTAATATTACTTTAGAATGCAGTATTTAGGATGCTGATAATTATTAGGTTGATCTAAAGCTTTCATGCACTGGACCGAAAACCTCCTGCATTGGAAACACACCTCTCTTGCATATGTACCATATACATATGACATGTACGGTAAAAATACATGTACAGTAAAAGTACATGTACAGTAAAAATACATGTACAGTAGAAATTAATCTTAGTAATGTGACTAATAATTACATGTATTTCATGCAAATCTGTTTCTGTTCCAAGCTAAATGTGTTGGTACTAACATTGGTTCATATGCTTCCGACATAACTAGAATTTATGGAAAAAACATTTTGTCTGTATATTGGATATTTGAATTCCAAGTAGATAAGTAATGATAGTGTTGAAACAATAGTGCACTGCAAGTAAATACATAATGACAGGATGGAAACACGAGTGTATAGCAAGTAGATAAGTAATGACATTATGGAAATACTAGTGTATTGCAAGTAGATAAGCAATGACAATGTGGAAACACTAGTGTTTAGCAAATAGATATTTAATGACTGTCGAAATACTAGTGTATAGCAAGTAGATATGTAATGACAGTGTGGAAACACTAGTGTTTAGCAAATAGATATTTAATGACTGTCGAAATACTAGTGTATAGCAAGTAGATATGTAATGACAGTGTGGAAACACTAGTGTTTAGCAAATAGATATTTAATGACTGTCGAAATACTAGTGTATAGCAAGTAGATATGTAATGACAATGTGGAAACACTAGTGTTTAGCAAATAGATATTTAATGACTGTCGAAATACTAGTGTATAGCAAGTAGATATGTAATGACAGTGTGGAAACACTAGTGTATAGCAAATCGACATTTAATGACTATGGAAACACTAGTGTATAGTAAATAGATGTGTAATGACAATTTGGAAACACTAGTGTATAGCAATTAGATATGTAATGGCAGTGTGGAAACACTAGTGTATAGCAATGACAATGTGGAAACTAATGTATAGCAAGTAGATTCATGATGATGGTGTAGAAACACTAGCGTATAGTAGACGTACAGATTGCTTTGAATGACAATGGGACCAAGACTTGCATATTTATAGATTACTTTCAATGACAATGGGACCAAGCTGTGCAGATTTATAGATTGCTTTCGATGACAATGGGACTAAGGCAGGCAGATTTCTAGATTACTTTCAATGACAATAGGACCAATTAATGCAGATTTATAGATTGCTTTCAATTACAATGGGACCAAGACAGGCAGATTTATAGATTGCTTTCATTAATAATGGGACTAAGGGAGACAGATTTATAGATTGATTTCAATGACAATGGGACCAGTTAAAGCAGATTTATAGATTACTTTCAGTGACAACAGGACCAAGACAGGCAGATTTATGGATTGCTTTCAATGACAATGGGACTAAGACATGCAGATTTATCGATTGCTTTCAAGGACAATGGGACCAAGACATGTAGATTTATAGATTGCTTTCAATGACAATGGGACTAAGACATGCAGATTTATAGATTGCTTTCAAGGACAATGGGACCAAGACATGCAGATTTATAGATTGCTTTCAAGGACAATGGGACCAAGACAGGATGCATTAACCCTAATGGGATGATGATCAAAAATGTGCATTATGAGAAAGACCTAAATTATACATTTGATTTAGATAATTATATAATTTTATAGTCATCTGAATTTATAGTACAACTCAAAGACCTAAATTAAACATTTGATTTAGACAATTATATAATTTTATAGTCATCTGAATTTATAGTACAACTCAAAGACCTAAATTATACATTTGATTTAGATAATTATATAATTTTATAGTCATCTGAATTTATAGTACAAATCAAAAATCCCATTGTCTTTACATGGTCAATTAACAATGATTCAACAAAAATAGAAACAGAATGTTTGAGCAACAGAATTAGATTTCAAAAGTATATAATGACATAGTTTATGAAGGAGCTGTTATTCAATCTACCAGTGGAATGTTAAAATTTTGACACCAATCTTAAATCGTGTTTTCATTTTAATTGATTGAAGAAATGGTCTAAGCTACTGTTAATTAATTAGAGTACATGTTTTAAACAGACATGCCTAAATCATAACATATTTTCTGGATATTTTATTCCATTTTGAATGGCTCAGAAATAACAGTATTTAAGGTATCTTTACATTTTGATTCAGGAAGAATTGGTACAAGATCTGGATGAATTAAGACCAGTACGCCTTTTACAACATATAAAGAGTTGAGGATCCTGTTTTCACAGTCATCTGGTTGATGTGCAAACAAGAACAATAGTTCCTTTGCATGCATTTAAAACGGTTTAACAGAATTGAAATACCTCATAGGTTGCACAAAGCAATGCAAAAAATTTTGAACAGAAATGACATAACGGATTATTTTGCACAAAGTGATGCACACAAATTTAAATGGAATTGACATACCAGATATGTTGCACAAAGCAATGCACACAAATTTAAATGGAATTGACAAAACAGATAGTTATGAAAAGCAATGCACACAAATTTTAACAGAATTGACATACCAGATATGTTGCACAAAGCGATGCACACAAATTTAAATGGAATTGACAAAACAGATAGGTTATGCAAAGCAATGCACACAAATTTTAACAGAATTGACATACCAGATATGTTGCACAAAGCGATGCACACAAATTTAAATGGAATTGACAAAACAGATAGGTTATGCAAAGCAATGCACACAAATTGAAACAGAATTGACATACCAGATATGTTGCACAAAGCAATGCACACAAATTTAAATGGAATTGACAAAACAGATAGGTTATGCAAAGCAATGCACACAGATTTTAACAGAATTGACATATTAGATATGTTGCACAAAGCAATGCACACAAATTTAAACAGAACTGACATACCGGATAGGTTGCACAAAGCGATGCAAACAAATTTAAACAGAATTGACGAAACAGATAGGTTATGCAAGGAAATGCACACAAATTTGAACAGAATTGCAGTTGTCTCTGAGGACATGATAGCAACATGCTACACAATGAAGTATTAATGAACATATTTCTGACCTGGGCAGAATACAACATTAACACACAATATCGTGGATTGTCTTACCTGGGCAGAATACAACATTAACACATAATATTGTGGATTTTCTTACCTGGGCAGAATACAACATTAACACACAATATTACATATTTTCTTACCTGGGCAGAATACAACATTAACACACAATATTACAGAATTTCTTACCTGGGCAGAATACAACATTAACACACAATATTACGGAATTTCTTACCTGGGCAGAATACAACATTAACACACAATATTACGGATTTTCTGCAGGACATTAAACATTCCACTTGCTCTGGAAAAGATCTCAGAAGCACAATGACAATAAGAAAGCATGAGGCTTTGTGAGATTTTTCACACTTAATCTCTGATGTTTAAATGCATTTCACCTTGAGCCATATTTTGTCTGGTAACAATCCTTTCAGAATCAAAGAGTCCATGGTGATATCAAATATAATGATGGGCATGAACAATTGGAATATTTCAGTGACAGACATTTTTTAGGTGGGTTTTATTTTTGTAACAAACTAGTTTTTGTATCAACCCATAGTGTAGCACAATTAAAACAGCATCAACATACAGCATAACATGATTAAAATAGTATCAACATATAATGTGACACAATTAAACTATCAACTTACAGTGTAACATCATTAAAATAGTATCAGCATACAATGTAACACAATTAAAACATTATCAACTAACAGTGTAACACCATTAAAACAGTATCAACATACAGTGTAACATAGTTAAAACAGTATCAACTTTCATTGTAACACCATTCAGTTAGTATCAACATACTGTGTAACACAATTAAAACAGTATCAACATGCAAACATATAACACAATTAAAATGTTTTGTCTCAGACATTTACAATAACCATAAATGTGCCAAGCATGCATACAGAACTAACAACATTTCAGGAATGTAATTATTATGACTAGGTTGTAAAGTTTGTTGATTTTCAAAGTCTATGATGCATTCATTTCTTGTTGTTTGTGCTCACTTTGTTTTGTTTTCATACTTTGTAGATGGTTAGATGATGAGTTCAAAATGTGAAATTACATAGTTATTACCAAAGGTCAGTTAAATATTTAAAATTCTAAGTGTCACAAATAAATGTTCCATTTTCTATTTGATCTGCTTTAAACTTCTTTTTCATCTCATCCTGTGTTTGCTCAAAATCCTCATCAATTTAATCTAGTTCATTTTGTGCATATAATTATTTGCAAACTAAATTAATCTATTCGTACCTTAATCGACATCCTATTGTGGGTTTTTTAAAATAAAATGTCCAATTGGTCTTGATCTCTGCAATGCTAAGTTGTTTGAATGCAGCCTAAATGCTTCTTCATTTGTTATTTTGTTGTCTCAGTATCCCAGACTTTCCATCACAGCATATTTCAACTCGAGATATGTTTCATTTTTTTTTCATTTGCTGCTAAAGACTTTCTAGATCTTGAGTAATAGAATTCAGTTAATTTCTCAGGGTGTTGCAGCTCTTCAAAATTCATCGATACTCCCCACATGTCTCGTGATGTATGTGTGACAATCTTGTTATTGGGGTTAATTCTGCATATCTAGATGGAATTGTGGGCGAATGTAGTATGTAAAGATGCATTTGTTTTGAAAACTTGCAGTACATCTCTTTTGAAAACTTGCATTACACCTCTTTTGAAAACTTACAGTACATATCTTTTGAAAACTTGCAGTATATCTCTTTCGAAAACTTGCATTACATCCCCTTTGATGCTTGAAACTACAACTCAACATTTATATTCTCTTAAATGTTGTTTTGTATTACAACCAGCTTTGACAATTCTTTTATTCTCTCCAGACTTTTAAATAAGTATACATTATTTCTTGACACCAAGGTTGTTCATTTTATGTTCAGCTAATTTATTATTTCTATCTCCTTTCTCAATAGTTTGCTGCATCATTTATGTTTCATAAAGAATTTCAAATTTTTTATGTGTTGAAACTTTTCCACATTAAAGAAATAATAATGTGGTCTAGGATGAATGAGGGTAATTTTTGTTGCAAAAATATATGTTTTCAGGTTCTGAGGTTATTTCTTAATAAGTGACTTGGGGTATTCAATGGTGTTTTTGTTTTTTAAATTTGCATGGTCTACTGAGCTATTAAAAGCATTCACTAACACTAATTATTCACTAGTAATGTTACAATGGCAATATAAGTAGCTCTTCTCACAGTATGATATAATAGAGATCATTATTATTAATATGTATATGTTGTGCATGGGTGACAAGTCCTTATTATTCTAAATTTAACATGTCATCTCTTACTGTCATTATGTAAACTGAATAAAACAAGCAAACAATATGTTTCTTGATGTCATCACTACAGTGATGAATCAGAGTGGTGAATCTGGCAACAAAGTATCACAATACAAACTTGTACTATCAATACAGGATAAAAGCAAAATAAAACATAAACTAATTTATATAACCTATCCAAAAATAAACATTTCTCATGGTTTTTCTATCACATTAAATTAAGTAAAGAGCAAGTCCTGCACATGTATACATTTGTTTCTATTTACCTAATCTTTGAAAGTACTTTCAAAATAAAATCCTATGTACTTTTTGATTAGTTCAGTAAATATTTGTTCATCTGAGTATTATTTGCATTTGTAAGCTTACCTTTTTACTTTAGATTGAGTTTGAATCAAAAAGAGCATATTGCCATATTTAATATTAGCCAGTGCCTGTCCTTTGGCTTAGGTATGTCCATTCAAGGAATTTGTTAAGAAAACACAATTAACATCATATCACTTTCCATTGTTTCCTCACAAAATATTCACAAACAAATTCAACCCACCCTACCCCTATAACATTGCCTATACAATGCAAACATCACCCTTTGCTGTATATTGTAGCAAAAAGAATTTTGTATTGAGTGGATCACAAAAACAACTGAGAACTGCAAAGTACACTTACGTAAACATGCACTTAGTGAGAACATGATATGGTACCATAGCTGTTGTGGTATTAAATAGAGACACTCTAATCACTTGTTATGAGCCATTTGTGTCTGTCTTAACAGAATACAGCAAATTTTGAAATAAATTTAATTCATCTGATTAGTGCTTGGTGACCATTCAAGAAAAAATGAAAACTCTTCATTTTCACTTTTTGGGATTTTAGCACATCCTATTCAGAGATACAAACGATGCTTCTTTTGCAAACATTGACTCGCATGCATATATTTCAGTTTGTTTATGTTTAGTACGCAATAGTAATGTGAAATAAATTGTTATCAAAGACAATTATCATGATATCATAATACAAGATGGCTGGTGATACACACCTACTGTATAAATGTGAATGCACAGTACGTTTCATAATTTCTTCGTTTAGAAAAGAATGTTTAAGAGCATTCTTCCAAAATATAGAATGTATTTATGCAACAGTGTTTAAGGGCATTCTTCTAAAGTACAGACTGTATTCATGTTATTCATGTAACAATGTGTAAGGGCTTCTAAAATATAGAATATATCATTTATTTATCAATATAGCATTCGTCTGAAATGTCGAATGTATTATTTATGTTGCAGTGTGTAAGGGCATTCATCAGAAATGTCAAATGTATTATTTATATTGCAACATGTAAGGGCATTCTTTGAATGTATAGAATGCATTTTTATGTAACAATACAGAAGAGAATGAAATTCTTAAAAGTACTATAATCTGATTAACTTCAGGCACCTTGTATGCTGTTTACAGGAACAAGTTATTCAAAAACATTCTGTATTTATTCATGGAAAATTTATTTGGTCACTAAGACCAGATGATAAATCAGTTATTGGCCTTGTTCTAAAATTTGTCTTAATTTGTGCAGTGAATTCACTGTTTGTCTTTGAACAGTGAATTCACTGTTTGTCTTTGTACAGTGAATTCACTATTTGTCTTTGTACAATAAATTCACTATTTGTCATAGTTTGTGCAGTGAATTCACTGTTTGTCTTTGTTTGTAAAGTGAATTCACTATTTGTTTTGGTTTGTTCCAATTTTAATGGATTTCATGATTGTTACAAACATCATATTTATATCTCCAATAATGATCTTTCTTTGGAAATAATATGACCCCTTCCACCAGTCCACATTAAGTATCCAATAATTATCTTTCTTTTGTGATAATATGACCCATTCCCCCAGTCCACATTTAAAATTTCCAATAATGATCTTTCTTTGGAAATAATATGACCTTTTCCACCAGTCCACGTTTAAATATCCAATGATGATTTTTCCTTGGAAATTATATGACCCCTTCCACCAGTCCACACTTAAATGTCCAATGATGATCTTTCCTTGGAAATAATATGAACCCTTCCACCAGTCCACATTAAATATCCAATAATTATCTTTGTTCGAATATGTTCTGATAAGATGGTTAGTTTTTGAAAATCCAAGAAAATCGATATCAGTGAAAAAAATGAATAACTGTAATTTGCCTATAATATTCTTTTAGTAAGTTCTCCTTTGTTACATGTATCTAGTATCTTTCTGTCATATGTCTGTTTGTCTGTTTGTTTTTCTAATGAATGAAGATTTTTATTCCTTTGTCAGGTAGATTCTCCTGCTCCCTTTGCAGAACAAGCAGCAGTCATCTTAAAGGTCAACTTCTGGGACACCTTGGCTGTATGTGAAGCCCTGTTCCCCTTACTCCGTCCTCATTCAAGGTCTGAAAATATTTTTTCTCATATTCTTTATGATTGTGAATGGAGATTTTGTAGGCGGAACACAAGTGAAGACATTTTTTATCCTACCTTGCTGTAACATGTGACCATTATTCTGACTCTGTGACACTTTTTTCACATATTTTTATGTGATTCATATGAATTATTTTTGTAACTCAAAGATCTTCACAAGCTCAGTGAATTGATGAAAAGAGTGGCAGAGAGATATGATGCCTGATGGACATCGTGTTACTGTTATGTCTTTCACAATATTCATTATCGGTACATGTCAGACCAAAAGATCTTGTAAAGACCTTGTTAGCTCACCTCTACAAACAAATAATAGCACATACCTATGTACAGCCTCACTGCCTCTTAATTAGTCTCTCTTCCTATTTTCAAATTTAAGGCACAGATTGGAGTGGGTTTCATAGCACCCCCACCCCCAGGAGGTGGCTAAAGAGGTTAACTTGATACATAAATGCATCCTATTTGCACATTAAGTTATATACTGCTAATCATGCAATCATTAGAATGGAGGGACAGTGCATCTTGATGAGTATCACATTCTCATCACAAAGTAGGTCACAGTGCCCCATAGTTCATGCTTTACAGCCTTTAGTTACATTTTGTGTTTTATGTTTATCTCACAAGCTCTGTTAACATTCATAACAGATATGCATCTTACAAGCTCTGTTAATGTTCATAACAGATATGCATTTTTCCACCGCAATAAGAAACTAACAAACTTAAAGGTACACTATAAAATCAAAATCTTATTTGTATAATTGTTATCTCAGGCCGACTTGTTATTGTGAATTTGGTTGCCTCATACAAAATATCTACCTCATACCTCAAAATATTTCATCTACCTTAGATATCATGAAAAACTCATCTAATAACCTATTATTGTTCATGCTGTTATCCCAGGGTTGTGAATGTGTCCAGCATTCGATCAGCTACGACATACAAAGAATGCAGTGACACCATTAAAGCCAGAATCAGGGATCCTAATATTAAAATGGACCAGATCAGGAACCTCGTGAGGGAGTTTGAAGCGTAAGTAAAACAAGGTTTCATATTAAAGTTTACTAGATGGCCACTTCAGAAAATGTACCTCATTTTGGTGAATAAGAAAATCTGCTGCCATGTCTCTGGAAAAGTACTGGTACCAAGTTAAAGTTGCAGTATGCTTGTCCTCTTCATTACACTAGACCACAACATGGAACTCTGTTGTGTCACCAAATCTAATATTGCAACAGGGATGAAAATATCAGGCTGCACTGAGAGTTCAAGTCAGTACCTCCATAATGCTATTGCAACAGGGATGAAAATATCAGGCTGCACTGGCAGTACAAGTCAGTACCTCTATAATGCTATTGCAACAGGGATGAAAATATCAGGCTGCACTGGAAGTGCAAGTCAGTACCTCCATAATACTATTGCAACAGGAATGAAAATATCAGGCTACACTGGAAGTTCCAGTCAGGACTTCTGTAATGCTAGCCAGGTGTTCTTACACCAAAGAGTCAGAGATCAGACAATGTTTCAGTGGGTTTCAGTTACACATACATTATATTTCAGTTTAACAGGGATTAAAATTTGCCTGCCTTCACTGGGGTTTTTGAGTCTCCCTAATGCTAGCCAGGTGTTTTAACTTTTGAATTACTTTTCCAAACTGCTGCTACCAATGGTTTCCTGCAAATGGTAGATACTGTATATGTAATTGATGTTTGCATGATCTTTGCTCTACAGGATTTGTTTAGTCTCCCTTCCATACAGATGGGACATAATGAGTTAACCATGTCGGTCAGCAATGTCATGTCATGCGCTATTCTTTTCCAGGATTTTTTAGTCTTCCTTCCATATAGATAGGACATATAGAGTTACCTGTGTCTGTTAGCAATGCCATGTCATGCACTTCTCCTTTCCAGGATTATTTTAGTCTCCCTTCCATATAGATAGGACATACAGAGTTACCCATGACTGTTAGCAATGCCATGTCATGCACTTCTCCTTTCCAGGATTATTTTAGTCTCCCTTGCTTGTAGATAGGACATATAGAGTTACCTGTGTCTGTTAGCAATACCATGTTATGCACTACATCTTTCCAGGATTATTTTAGTCTCCCTTCCATATAGATAGGACATACAGAGTTACCTGTGTCTGTTAGCAATGCCATGTTATGCACTACATCTTTCCAGGATTATTTTAGTCTCCCTTGCATGTAGATAGGACATATAGAGTTACCTGTGTCTGTTAGCAATACCATGTTATGCACTACATCTTTCCAGGATTATTTTAGTCTCCCTTCCATATAGATAGGACATACAGAGTTACCCATGACTGTTAGCAATGCCATGTCATGCACTTCTCCTTTCCAGGATTATTTTAGTCTCCCTTGCTTGTAGATAGGACATATAGATTACCTGTGTCTGTTAGCAATACCATGTTATGCACTACATCTTTCCAGGATTATTTTAGTCTCCCTTGCATGTAGATAGGACATATAGAGTTACCTGTGTCTGTTAGCAATACCATGTTATGCACTACATCTTTCCAGGATTATTTTAGTCTCTCCTCGATATAGATAGGACATACAGAGTTAACCATGTTTGTTTGTAATGTCATGTCATGCACTATTCTTTTCCATCCATTCATCAAAATCAAATTTCCACTGAATAACTTACATTTGAAGAAGTAAATTATCTACTGATGGTTTTGCAGAGCTGCTGAGGCTGACAAAGTGGAGGAAAGAGGCTTCCGGAAATCAGCTTATGGTACCTCCAAACTTGGGGTCAGGGTAATGTCTTTTATTCAGCAAAAGGAGCTAGCCAAAGATACCAGTAGACCAGATATTATTGTGAACTCGGTAAAGATGCTTTGGTGTCTGTTTTCTTCATGCTCCACCCCTCCATCTGGAGGAGAGCTCTATGTGTGTGTGTGTGTGTGTGTGTGATCAGTAATGTCTTGTCATATCCCATCTCTTTCTATCTATTATTCACAAATTTCATTCCAATCAAAAACTTTTGAATGACTCATAGATTGAAATTGCATTTGTTATGATTATGTATTTATTTTAGGAAGAACTTGGTAAAGTTTCGTTTCAAAACTTTTCTTACAGTTGGACCAGGTTATGGCCCCTGATTGCCTTGTGTTTTGAGCCTAGCCACCTTTAGGAATCACTTTGTAAATGCATTCTGCCAGTGCATCAATCTCACCTTCCTGTCCAACCTGTAATTCTTGTGGTTTGTCATGCTTCAGCATTTGGTGGCTAGCTCCAGACACCAAATACTTTATTAAAGTGTGACAACCAAAAATATTACAGGTATAATCTCTTCCTTTTAATGGCTTATTCAGTTTTGCTGAATATCAAATATAATTCAAGGTATATATCTGGAATTTAAATTTAATTCATTGTTATTCTATGTTGCCTAAAGTCATATCTGGAATTTAAATTCAATTCATGGTTATTCAATGTTGTCTAAAATCATATCAGGATTTTAAATTTAATTCATGGTTTATTCAGTGATATCTGGACTGTAAATTTATTTCATGGTTAATTCAGTGATGCCTGAAATCATATGGACTGAAAATTCAATTCATGGTTTATTTATTGTTGCTGAAAATTATATCTGGACTGTAAATTTGTTTCATGGTTTATTATGTTGCCTAAAACCATATCTTGACTGTAAATTCAGTTCATTGTTTATTTATTGTTGCCTAAAATTATATCTGGACTGTAAATTTAATTAACAGTTTATTCAGTAGTGCCTAAAATCATGTATGGACTGAAAATTCAATTCTTTGTTTATTCAGTGTTGTACATCATATCTGGACAGTAAATTCGATACATTTTAACATATTTCCATACAACATCGATGGTTCATGGGGATGATCAAGTGTCTGGCACCAAAACTGCATCATTGCGATGAAGCATTTGATACAAACTTTTGTCCAGAATACTAGTACTGGTAAATGAAGATCCTACTGACTTTTGCAACAGAAGTTGTGGTATATTTTATGTTTCTGTATACTAGCAACTTCAGTACTTATGTGTGTATAAACATTTTCACAAACTTTCAATCGATTATCTAATGCAAAATATTGGATTTCAACTACATATATCATGCCATCCCTAAGTCATCAATGTGTGTACTACATGATATAGCGATCTTAATTTGACAGGAGATTGCCCCACTCACTAAAACACATTATCTTTTACACAGAATTATGTGTGCATGATATTTATAATTTTCACATAATCCATGCCATCGACAAAAACTGTTTTTTCTTTGACAGTGCTGTCCAGGTTATGTGGCTACAGATATGACAAATCATAAAGGAACAAAAACAATTGATGAAGGTACTGACTTTCTGTTGATTATTTCCCACCCCTTTTCGAATGTGTTACGTAATGACACCACAAAACAAAAAGATATTAAACACAATTGTAATTGTAAGATTTTTGTAATTAAAAAAATTGAAACTTGTTCAAGTTTTATAACCACAACTGTGGGCAAGTAGGGGCATTTTTTATTTTTTATGCAACTGCGGCCAGTTCACATTCAGACCCCTATTCTCTGTACCGTTCCTGTACTTGGTGTGGTTATATGGTCCAAGAATTTATATCGTAACACATACTGACACCTTCTCTTAGTACCAGTCCTGCCCTAGGTGTGGCAAATTGGTCAAGAATTAACGTTAATAGTTTTTGGTTAAAGTTTTTTCATCACTTACTTGTATTTTTCTATAAACGTTTTTTACTGATTAAGTTAATGTTTGGAACATTTTATCATTACACTTCTCTTGATACAGTTCCTGTCCCTGGGTTCTACCCTGGGCTGGTGTCATGGTATCAAGATTAATTTTCAGGATACATTTTACTTAAAGCTTTATCATCAATTTTTAGGTTATTTCCACAATCTCTTACCCAATTCACTTTATATTAATATGATGTAATATCACAACTGTCCCATTCTCACATTGCCACTTCTACCCTTTGGTTCAGCCCTTGGGTGGGAACATGGGACCAATAATTATAATGGGAACACAATTTAATTAAAGTGTATTGTTAGAGATTTTTCACTTATATTTCTATTATCATTTTCTCCATGTTTGGAATATAGCATCATCACATATTGACCTTATGCATTCTGTTCCTCCTAAAGCTGTGTCATGTCCCAGGGTAGGGCCATAGGGTCATTAGGACCTTATGCATTCTAGTCCTCCTACTGCGGTGTCATGTCCCTGGGTAGGGCCATAGGGTCAATAAGTAGGACAATGAAAGCTTTTATTCCCATCTATTAAAAGTTTTAGTTACCTTTTTATCCAATTCACTACAAATATGGAGTTCTATCAGATCCCAGATTCCACTTTTTATAGTTATAATATTATTTGCAGACTGTAACTTATTGACTTGTATGATAAATGTGGATCTACCCACATATTTAATAGTTCATATGCACTTGTTTTTCTATGCACATGGAATGATTCTACAAAAGTCTTTAACAAACACGTGCAGTATACAGATGACATTGCAGCATCTCACAAACTTATACCTTGAAAATATCACAGGTACAGAGCATGAGTCTAATCTGACAAAGTGTTTACATTTTAAGAACGTTAAAACTGAACCTAGTTAAAAATGCCTGGAGTCCCATTAAACAGAGATGCTTATCCCAGCTGTCTATGGTAGGTAATGGTATGTCCAATAAAGTTCTCTATCTTTCTGATTAATGTTGCTTCTAGAGAGCTCTGGATCAGATTGGATGACTTCTGTTGTCTGATGCTGAACATAATTTGTGTTTAAAATGATACTTTCTTGTAAATATTTAAATGTAACCATTTATTATTATTATCAGTTTTAGAGGTTAATAATAAACAGTTAAATGAAAACATCTATTATTATCAGTTTTATAAGTGGCTTTTTCCTCAGATCAGTACATTATCGATATACTTAAAGCTTTGCAGATCGAGTGGTTTACATATGATCCAATTTGTATGTCCTTTGGTTCATATTTATATGTCTGTCTGTCTTATCAGTACAGATGATAACTATTTTCTCAATACAGTTATTGAGATAAAGCTGGCAACATAAGAGTATGTTGAGATGAAAGCATATAATGAATGATAACAAGGTTGCTAAGAGAGATTTTCCAGAGTTTATTTCAAATATATTGACTTGTGAAAGAAAAGCAATGGTAATTGTGAACTCCCACTTCCTAGCAAAAATATACCAATAGTTACGATATATATACATATATATATACATATATAATATATATATATTCACTTTCAGGAGCTGTGACCCCATTGTATCTGGCCTTACTGCCACCAAATATAGTCAGTCCGAAGGGAGAGTATCTTAGTGAAAACACAATTGAACACTGGCCTTCATAGTTTGGTGTCTGCCGACAAAATGCTGCTCAAGGGAGGCTACTGGTGTTAAAATAGATACATTTGTATGCCTTAATAGCTGTGTTCTAATTAAATTCTCTAACTCTTGAAACTATCATATTACAGTATTTCACTTGTGATAAACCCATGTGACAGGCCTTGTCAATCTTTTAAAAGTGGATGTTGAGATTTAGCAGTAGACATTAACTTTCTTAATTACAATATTTGCTAATATTTTCTAACAGTGAGGGAAGGGTTTGTCTTCAACCATTAAGTTAAAGACCCTGAAATGAGTAATTTTACCAGTGAGATGAAAATAAAATGCAGAATGTAAAAAAACAAAATGACAAAAACACTGAAGAAAAAGGAAAGGCCAATGAAAACCAAAGAACAACAAATAAATGAAAAATAAAAACATCAAATGCAGTCACAAATGGATTTGAAAACATTGTTTTCTAACTGCTGTGAAATTTCCACAAATATCCTTTAACATGATAATCTGTAATAAAACTCTTTACACTTATTGACAGTTTTTACAAAGTGTGATGGATATTTGCATTGCTTTGGCACTATTGCTGGGGTTGGTTGGGGATGTTCTCTTTGTACAGTATGAATGCTGATGGTATTATTAAATCTCTGTTTATAGAAGCAGTATTACAATATTGTGTAAAACATGTACTGAAGACTTCATCTAATGATGGAGTGTGGGATAGGAAGAGTGGATTGAAAATTATATAAAGGTATTGCACATTCCTTGTGGGGTGGGGTGAAAATTGTACTTAACATTGCCTATGAAGGAATTAAATATTTAGTTTAGATTGGACAGTAATAATAATAATAATAATACTAATAATAACTTAATAGAGTGCTTAATCTTTTGAAAAAGCCTAAGTACTTTACAACATCAAATTAGCACATAGTAACATAAAATCTGTTTGCATACAGACAACATTAAAAGCACATACAATTGAAATGGTTGCTTCCTTGCTCTGGATAATTCATGATCATTGGTAATTCCCCATGATAAATCATGATCATTGGTAATTCCCCATGATAATTCATAATCATTGGTAATTCCCCATGATAAATCATGATCATTGGTAATTCCCCATGATAATTCATAATCACTGGTAATTCCCCATGATAATTCATGATCATTGGTAATTTCCCATGATAGTTCATGATCATTGGTAATTCCCCATGATAAATCATGATCATTGGTAATTCCCCATGCTCAGAACATAAGTATCTTAAGAGTTTGAAACTTTTGGCAATATCACACTGCCTTCATCAGCGACTAATGTTAATCATGTGACATGTGCTCAAAAAATCATCATTAATTAGCTTTAGCAGTTATTAAAGTAGGAAAAATGAATTTACCAGATGCAAAAGTAATAAAAGTTATCAACTTTGGTTTTTGGTTATTTTTTCCAATTTACCTTTGAAGTCCAGGAAATAAAAATGACCAAGCAGAGCTAGCAGTCTAGTGAGAGGTGCACACTCTGATGCTTGTAGACTGGTTTCAGTTCATATATAGAGGAGCTCAAATGGGTAATGATTTAATATTGAATTTATGAAATGAGTTGAATAATGTCCAGCTTTTACGAGCCTTGGAGAGCAAAAGCTGGACATTATTTAATGAGTTTCATAAATTTAATATTAAATCATTACCCATTTGAGATTCTTTTTATCACATAGTTTTATTTCAGTAGAAATTATTTAGATAGAAAGAAGAATGAATAATTTCATTCATTCTGACAGACGCTGTACCTTTCATTTGTTGTGTGTAAAAAATAGTCCCAAACAAAGTTGAAATAGTAAAAGTATATTATACATTTTTGGAACTATAAATCAAAGAATAATCATTACAAAAGACAAAACATTGTCAACACAAATTGTCCAATGCATGTGATGTCACATTGCTTGATATGGTGCACAGTACCGGTTTGAGTTGGCCTACACAACACAGTGACAATATTTACGTTGAGATTCCAATCACGACTAAACATTACATTGTTGCAATATTTTTGTGAAAAGAAGATTACTGGATGGAGAAATGCAGATATTTACTGTAATGTATTTGTGACCGGATATTTGCAGTATTTGATTTGGAACATTAGATTGTACAGAAGACGTAAAAAAAAGCTCCTTTTGAGTCGGACTTGTATCACATATTTACTGTGTAAATATGCTGTGGTTGGATAAAGCTCTGTCAGTTGGGAGGACCAGTTTATGTCTACATTCTTCTGTGAACAAAGGTGAGTTTATTTACTTCAGCAAGTTCACATTTAAACCAAGCTTGTATATAGGGTGGATTCCATGCTACAGATATACTTCCCATCCATCCCCACCCCCACTCTCGTTATCATCTAAGCAATACCGGTAGTTTTACTTGTTGTTATTGTTCTTGTCTTGGGGGTTTTGCCATTTTTCATGTTATGATATGTTATACATGTCATAACAAACCCTTGTGGGGGTAAATTGGCAATACTGAAACAGATGAGACCATTTTTTCCCAATTCCCTTTCACGAGTCGAATAAAAAAATGGCTGCCAAAAATGTTCAGTGAAAACAAAATATTCCTGAAGGCGGGGTTAAAAAAGATTTCCCACGATTGCAACCAATCAGTAAAGAGAATACTGCACGATAATTTCATGGGCTTATTTGGACTAATTAGAATCACATAAAGTGATATGTTCACATGTATAATATAAAAAATATGAAACTGCACACACTGTAGGCAAAGTGTACTGACTATGTGATAAACATCAATAACTACTCTTTCGGCTTACAGATTAATGAGCATTATTATCATCATTGTTTTATCTGTTAACTAAACTAACAATTTTGGCTCTTCTGTCACTAGGATGGGCCAGTCATGTTTGTGCAAAAACAGATAAGGAAGTGCTTCAGAATCATGTATATTTTCCTCAACAACTGTGTAACCCACATATTTGGCTTGATAAAATTCTCTTCCGTACAAATTTGTAATCATCAGATATGAGTGAAATATTGACTGGACTCTTGTATATGAATGTACTACATAGTGCAAGGAACCCAATTACTCAATAAGAATTCTGCACAATACTGTTGTCTTGCCTGCATTGCTGGTACATATTATGAAAACAACATTAAAATAATGACCAGAAGATAAAATATAGACCACAGTGACATTCTGTTTAAGGGTGTGCAGATTGTCTATCAACATCAGAGATAAAATTTCATTACTAAAAGCAGCAAAGATGAATCTAAATGCAAAACCTGAGACTTTCATTTTTTGTCAAATGTAGGTGGCTGTACCCTGCTCATGGTATAATGGCGAGTAAACCTGAGACTTTCATTTTTTGTCAAATGTAGGTGGCTGTACCCTGCTCATGGTATAATGGCGAGTTATATTACTCAAGTTTCCTGATTCTAAATGCAGCAAACCACTGCTGAAAAATTTGCTCCTAAAGACAAATCTTCATAATTATGCACAGGTCAACAACAACAATGGCAAACAGACCATTGAAAACTTATACCATCTTACCACAAAATAATTGTGATGGCAGTATTAAGTTGACAAGCCTAATGAATGTACTGTATGTAAAGAACCTATCTCTTCATACAACTTATAATGTGTCTGAGATATATCACCTGCAATATACCTGACCCTCCATAAACCTTTAATATACCTGACTCTTCATATAACATGTAATATACCTGACTCTTCATTTAAATTGTAATATACCTGACTCTTCATATAAATTGTAATATACCTGACTCTTCATATAAATTGTAATATACTTGACTCTTCATATAACCTGTAATATACCTGACTCTTCATATAACCTGTAATATATCTGACTCTTCATATAACCTGTAATATACCTGACTCTTCATATAAATTGTAATATACCTGACTCTTCATATAACCTGTAATATACCTGACTCTTCATATAACCTATAATATACCTGACTCTTCATATAACCTGTAATATACTTGACTCTTCATATAAATTTTAATATACCTGACTCTTCATATAACCTGCAATATACCTGACTCTTCATATAACCTGTAATATACCTGACTCTTCATATAAATTGTAATATACCTGACTCTTCATATAAATTGTAATATACCTGACTCTTCATATAACCTGTAATATACCTGACTCTTCATATAAATTGTAATATACCTGACTCTTCATATAACCTGTAATATACTTGACTCTTCATATAAATTGTAATATACCTGAATCTTCATATAAATTGTAATATACCTGACTCTTCATATAAATTGTAATATACCTGACCCTTCATATAAATTGTAATATACCTGACCCTTCATATAAATTGTAATATACCTGACCTTTCATATAACCTGTAATATACCTGACCCTTCACATAAATTGTAATATACCTGACTCTTCATATAACATGTAATATACCTGGCTTTTCATATAAATTGTAATATACCTGACTCTTCATAAGTGTTATTTATATTACGGGTTATAAGAAGAGACATACATGTAATTATGTGATTGAATTTGCTTCAGTACTTTACAAAGTATTAATCACTGGAGACCAGTGGTGGATCTAATAGAGGTTAGAGGGATTCACTCAAACCCCATTTTCACTTTTAAAAAATGTTTTGAAGTGAAAACTAGTGATAATTAGTAATTTTATGCAAAACTAAATGCCCTCATCACTGTTGAACCAATGTAGAAAAATATTCTGAAACCCCAAACATGAAGAAGACCAATTGTTGGTCATGTGAAAACCTTATGTAAAAGAGGAAAAATGAGACACAAATATTTTGTTATACAATCAACAATATTAGCAACTTATTTTGTCACATTTATAATTTTAAAAAAGTATGCAGTGATCAACTTAATAAAACAAAGTTTTACATTCCTATTTAATTGCTTAGTAAGTGTGTGTGTGTGTGTGTGTGTGTGTGTGTCAGGGGTGCTGAAACCATGGGCACCAGAGGTCTTGGGGTGCCCAAACCCCTTTAGGCCTTCATTGTCACCCTGGGCACCATTACCTTTAGTATGCCATTGAAGATTGGACATTTTAGAGAAATTGATCTGCCACCACGCTGAAGACCTTTTCAGATGTATGTATATTTGTATGTATGTATGTATGTATGTATGTATGTAATAAAAACTATTTGACATAATTAAGAACTAAAATAAAATTAAAACTAAAAACACTAGCTTAATTAAGAATTACGAAACTGAAATATCATTACAAAATACATTTTATGTATCATTTTCTTAGATCCCAAAACTATTGCCAGTGGAACACCAAAAAGGTACATCACAAGGAAGTGCAAACAGCAAATAGGCATGACATCATACCTTTTAAATGTTATAAATATTACTACATATTACTAGAATTATGCCTATTACATATTATAAATATTACTACATATTACTAAAATTATGCCTATTACAAATATTACTACATATTACAAATATTATGACTATTACATATAAATATTACTTTATATTACTAAAATTATGCCTATTACATATTATATATATTACTACATATTACAAATGTTATGCCTATTACATATTATAAATATTACTACATATTATACAGATTATGTCTATTACATATTATAAATATTACTACATATTACAAGTATTATGCCTATTACATATTATAAATGTTTACTACATATTGTGTTTTCTGCACATTATAAACATTATGCCTACAACATGTTATAAATATTTCCTGCTAGCCAATCATAACATACAACGTATTCATTTGTTAGAACATTGCATAGGAACAGCCTTAATCTTTTCATGCATCTTGTCTTCAAGTATTATCAATTAACATTAATTATGTGCTGATTGCTAGAAGTAAATATTTTGCAAGAATTTTATATTAAACCAAGAAAACAAGACCCTTCTCTCTCTCTCTCTCTCTCTCTCTCTCTCTCTCTCTCTATATATATATATATATATATATATATAGTTACAACTCTGTGGTCTTAAACTAAGTAACAGAAAAGAGCATAAACCTCAAAGTTTATTAAAAACAAAAAAGTTTTTTTCTCTAGAATACAAAGTGAAAATTTAAAAAGAACTTACAGACTCTTGTGAATTAAATCACAGATAGTACTAAAAGTTCAATCACAAGACCAAAAGTATAGAGCAGTGGTTCCCAAACTCCAGGTCATGACCTAAATCAGGGTCACAAGGATCTGCTGAGGGTGGCAAAACTTAACAAAATGTGGAAATGGATTAATTGTGAGACTCAGAAAAAATATTTGTTAGGGTTGTGGCCCAAGAAGGTTGGGAACCATTGGTATAGAGTAATCTGAATGAAAATGTCTCTGAATGAATTCACAATAATCCCAATATAGAGACTGAGTCCAAAATTATTAGTGAGCACTTTGCAATTTCAATTAATAATTTAAATAAATAAATTCTCTCTAATTAAAACTGAACACAACTAAAACACTGATTCCAGTTCCAGTGTTAGGTAGGAATAAATAATTCTGATAACCTTAATATAAAAATTTATGACACAATAAGACGGCCAAACGTTCATTTACAGAACATATAAATTTATAAGCAAGATCTGGTCTACAACTACAACTTTAGTAAAGAACATGGCAAACATCAGGTACACAAGGAATTCCAGAGGAGAACAGTACTATAATCCTGAACTCAAATCCAAGTAAGCAGGCTTACCTACAAGTAATAATTATGCTAAAATATGATCTACACTCATAAAGAAAAAAAAAAAAATATATATATATATATATATACATATTGTTACAACTCTATGGTCACCAATAAAGTAACTGAAAGAAGCAAGACCAACAAGTTTTGTAAAACTTGACAAATATTTTAATTATCAATATTATAATGGAAAATGTGAGAGGAACTTAAAGTATTATGAAGTGAATCCAAAATAATCCTGACAAAGTTCTATGAAAGCCCAAATGAAGGAAAAGTTCCATATAAATTTCAAAACTGGAAATATAGTGGTCTGCCAAGATTAGTGACATTGTTAAAATGTCATTGTCAAAAACTCCTTTGAATAATTCACAATAGTTCCAGAATAATATAATCCAAATCATGAACACTTTCAATTTCCACTGAACAGTCCAAATGTTTTTTGTCTCAAATAATATCTAAGTACAACACAAAACACATCTGCAGACTTACAACAGGAACACAAGAAATGATGATGACTCCAAAATAGGAATGAAACTGATTTCTCAGTTCTTTCCTTATATAGACCTTCTATTATGACTATATTTCACAACATACCCCACATGACAGATGTTACTACTCAATTTGTCTCAAAGTTGCCTATTCATGTGCCCTAGCCCAACCAATGGGAAATTACTGAATTCTTCTAGTACTGTCAAAACCCTCTCAGCCAATGAGAAATTACCCCCAAAGTCGTCATTAAGTCTTATTAATAAGATTATTATTAGTCATTGTCAACACCTATGTAAGCATCTATTTATAGATCCTATGCAATTTTTTGCTTTCAACAGACCCTAGTAATGTAGGCAAAATTGAACTAAAAATAATCTATACAGCGTGTGTTCTTCAAAGAGGGAACAGTGCTTCTACCATGTTTGTAAACTGAAATGTAATTTTTTCTAAATTAATGAGTCTCAGTGTTGAAAAGAACACTGAATAGTAGGAAATGCATTTTGAAATCACTCTGGAACTAATATTTAAATGTCTTATATAATTTTGTTTTTAAAAACACAAGCATTAAGTGTCACAAAATGAATAAATGAGACAGATTTTATGTTTAAATTATGTTTGTATTTTAATTGTGTGTGTCTGTGTCTGCATTATTTTTATGTAGTGTCAACTTCTATCGTTATATTTAAATTATGTTTGTATTTTAATTGACCTCTGTGTGTGTGTGTGTGTGTGTGTGTGTGTGTGTGTGTGTGTGTGTGTTGTCAGGGAAAAATGAGACTTTTTCCGATGACAAATGAGTGGGATGGCTGTGTTGGTGACATGAAGACTTTGTCAGATGAATTGGGCAACTCTTCTGGAGACATGGGGAAAGGAGTAGAACAGGTCTGGCACCTGGGTGACCATTAACATTTTAATTCATAATTTATTTATAAGATTTTCAGGAAACTGAGTCACAGTTGCCCCGATTCTGACCCCCTTGTAATTCTGATATTTAAAAGTGGTCAGTGTAGGTTAATTGCTTCAATTTCCTGTTATTGGTAGCATGCCGAATTGACTACTTGCAAAAGTTTAATGAGGCCAAATTATTTTGATTTACAGTACTTACATCCAAGGAGTTTATGCATGGACATATGCTAAGAAGTTATCAAGAGCTCACACACACACACACAACACACACATGCATATATATATATATATATATATATATATATATATATATATATATATATATATATATATATATATATATATATATATACTTAGAGAAATTATCATGAGTTTACACATAGAGGTTATCACACACATACACATGCACAAGGAAGATAGAAGGGTGAGACTGGATGAGGTTTGTGATGGAGTATTATCAGACCAACAAGCCAGTTTCCACCTCTGTTTGCAATTTATTGTGATTTTAGTTGGTCTAGGATATGATATATAAAAAGTGCCATAAAAAAATTTGTTTTGAGTACTTCAAGCACATCTCACTAGCCATTTTCAAGAAAAATAAATATAAATTTGTGCAGTCTAAATAAACTCATGTTTTGGAACTAGGTTTCTTCGTGTATGTGAACACTGTAACACTTGGTGGGTTTGCCTGTAAGTGCATGTCAGGTTTGGTTCACACAATATTTAATGGATATCAATGTCAGAAGAAAATGTGTAAATGAATTGTGTAGGCATATACCTACAGGGGACTGAAAAACAACCAAAGCTATTTATTTTATGAGGAAAGTAGGATGATTTTTTTTTCAATTTAAAAGTGACTAATGAATAAGTTACAAATTGTCACAAAGACTATACGAATACAATAAATGATGATACAAAGAAAATGAATTATCACAAATATTGAATGAATGCAGAAATGATATCAAAACAGAAGGATAAAGAACACAAAGTAACATATCATCACAAATACAGAACGAAGGTTGATGCAAGGAAACCAGTCTGTTAGAAAGTTTGATTTGAAGAAACCAGTCTAATACAATGTATGAAGCAAAGAAACAAGTCTGACACAAAGTTGCAAATTTTAATAAGGATAGCAGCAAGAAAAAACAACAAAAAAAACATTGAAGGTGTTTGTGTTTATTTGAAAAAGGGTAGAGGTTTAGTGGTTACACCACAAAGTTAGGTGACACTAACAAATTCTAATATGTAGAGCAGCATCATACAGGAGATGTGATGAATAACAAGTAGCTGATGTGCATCTATTGATATTTTTTATTTGCCTCGGGTGTCACCATGGGATTATCCAGTAGTGTGTGTGTGTGTGTGTGTGTGTGTGTGTGTGATTTAAATCCCTATGCTTAGGGATTTCTTAACTTCATATGCAAGTAGATTCCACTAGGTTAAAAAATAACTTTGATATTGGCTTGTGCTTCAAAAAGTGTTTGCAGGTTGGACTATCTTGAATGTTGTCTGTTCTTAATTATGCAACACACTTGTTGGAACATTGACATGCAGGTGGCATCAGGTCACAGTTAATAGTTCCGGTTCAGTACCCACGAATGTAGTCCCAGTCTATTTTTAGAGCATTTTTTCCTGTCTCCTTTTGATGGTGATACAAGAGTTAGATTTAGGCATTCTTGGTAAGGATTTAAAGGCAATTGTTTATTCTTTAGAATATGAGCTTATGGTGTGGTTGTCTGTGTGTATTTTGGCGACAGTGTACAGTGAGTAATAAGGCCTTGGTGATGATCTGGAAATGAAATCTGTGTTCCATTGCATGGTGTTTTATTTTCAATTCAGCCTCTCAAAAAAATGCAGGTCAACCCTTGACAAGAACTTCACCGTGAAGTCATCTTTGAAGGTATTTTAGATTAACATATGATTTGTATTGATTGTCACACAGTGGAAAGTTCAGTACTGAGAAACAAATATAGAGAATATATAGTAAAATTAATTGTGTTCTATGGCCAGGTAACAGCTAGCTGTACCTAATACCGGATTAGACCAACAAGTAGGTCTCCGCTTTTTTTTTCTGACAGAAAGCGGAGACCTACTTGTTGGTCTAAGGCCGGATCATGTAAAATGTTGGGGTGGGGGTGTTTAAAAAATTTTAAAAGGGCTCTGATTTTCCTCGAAAGTGCACCAAGTCTGTGTCTACTTACTCAAAGTGTGCATAATGCCCAATAAATGTGCGCAAGAATAAAACGATGGTCAAATTTCAAGTGACAAGCTAGAGTGGGGGGAGGGTATCCGATCTGACCCTGGTACCGTAGTATATTTTTTGTCATCATTCCATTGTTTATATAATCTTGTGCAAAGATTTTCTGCCACCCTTTTTCATCCAATATTGTGTGTTGTGACGACTGACTTAATTATAAACACATATATCTTTGCCAGTAATTTACGTTCGTGATCAATACAATTTTGATGCACAGCTGACTTAAAATTATACACGGTAGATATGATGAGTTTACGAACGAATATAAATTTCTAATACATCTGCGAAATGTAATACGCCTTCTGTTTGTCTAATGGCAAAATTAGAGGCAGCAAACCGGTCCGGTGGCCTAACTGGTTAGAGCGTCCGCCTCAGATGCGGGAGGTCGCGGGTTTGAACCCCGGCCGACTCCTACCAACGACTTATAAAAACGGTACATGCAGCTGCCTCGGTTGGCGCTCAACATTAAGAGGTTAGTGTTAGAACTGGTCGGCCTGGTGTCAGGATAATGTGACTGGGTGGGACATGATGCCATAGGTCTGCGGCATGATGCTAGACATCACTATAAACTGCCACACTGCAGACATCGTAACGATGACTCAAATTGTTACAACTACGTTAAAAATGTAAATGTACACACACACACACACACAGGCAGAAAAATTCACGTTTTGCTGTCGGAAATAGTGACGTCATGACACCCTTTGTGGCGTTGTGCTAAGGGGAATTGCATTTACTGCCATATTTCGACAAATATCGTAAAAGGGTGCTAGAACCGGGATAACAGTCTTTCATTTGAAGTACATTAATTCTGGTTGTACTGTTGCAAATATATGGTGGTGGAGTTTTTTCTTCTTGTTGTTTTGTGCTGCATTTTTGAGGGTGAGGTCGACCTAGCTTCCTTGTTGCCGTTCAACTCATTTTGCCACAGTAAATACCTCCATTAACGTCCTCAAATTTTTAAATAAAAAGAATGTTTTCCCAAATTGGAGATAATCTACATCAACGGTCTTTCCGGAACTTGGGTCTGTACATGAAACTGTGTTACTCCCAGTCGGTTTATCGGTAGGTGCAAGTCAAGATATTCTAAAAAGGTTCGAGACTTCCAGTTGTACTAATGTATCTTCATATGCTTTTATCAGTAATTTACCTTAGTACAACGTAGAATTTTGAGGTTCAGATTTTGGCATTTGTTTACGTGATTTTAGATTGAGCCTTTTCAGTTCGGCACTGAGGACAGCTATACACAGGTTACAAAAACAAAAACTTCCTTTCAGGGATTTTTTAAATCTAACTGCTTCGGTGTTTCATTCAGACATGTATTGTAATACAACAATAATAATAATTACGGTTTTAAGTTGTTAACCTGACAATTAGATCTTCGCTCTTTTCGAAAATGTTCAATGATGCTACGCTTCCTACCTCCATCTCTATTAACAATAATTCAAACCTATATCCTGCAATACTGTTAGTGTTTGCCTTAGAAAACCAAGCATAAATTCCATCAAATTACGTTATATTTAGTAACTGAATCCCAGCAATTAAAAAAACGAGTAAATTAAACAAACCGTCAGTATATTTCCAGAATCTCTGTTTAGGGAGACGACAGTATTGCAATCTTTTTTTTGTGTCAAATAATTCCCGACTTCCTAAAATAGTCATTGTTATTCAGGTCAAGAATACAGTAGTTTGAAAACTGCCTTTGTTATCATCCATAACTAACTGGTTTAGTAGATCTTAGCTCATTTTATATTTATGCATAATTTCAGGATTTTAACTGGAATTAAACGATGGCTTATTGCCCCTCGATTACATTTTTACTGATCATCCCTGAGTTAAGCCCACAAGATCACACATCCATACCACGTCATGTATAACATAAGCCAAGACAACAACAACAACAACAACAACTTACACCCCTACCACAGCAATTATGGTGTATTATGTGCTGAATAATGGCGATAAGACCACAACAACATCCACCTCTACTCCACCCCATAACAAAATTGTGCATCTGCATGTTTTCTACTACTGGGGTCCACGTATTTAACCGCAAACCATCTTTAAAATGCATTATAATGCTAATCTATCTGTGAAAATATGTTGTCAGTAACAAAATGTGAAACTTAACATATAATACATGAAGTAATTTTGAAATGAGATTGCTAATTTTACACCGAGTCCGATTTACAGCTGTAAAGTGTTGTCACGATATGTGCATTTATTTTTATTTTATTTTTTTCATAGTCATTAAAACAACCATTATATTCATTAGATAATTGAAATAAGTAACTTTAGTTGACTTTATCTGAGTGTACTTTAGTACATTTCATTGCATTTTAGTAACTAGCTACGATGTCGTAACCTCAGCGTCCACGAAGTTGGGGTGCTAATATTAGTACCATTTAGTAACAAGATGTGCATTTCTTTTTCATAATTGTTGTTATTTGATTTCATCAAAAATTTCATTGTGTTGATGATTGCTGTCTAAATCATTTTTGTGACAAAAATGTTATTGGACTTTTGTGTTTTATTCTAACGTATTAATTTAAGTGTCTACAGTTTTTCCTAGCAATTCCATACCTTGCTGGCATGTAGGAGGGAGAGGTTATTTGAACAGTATTTCACAACATATAGTATTTGCTGTTTTTTTAACAGATGTAATGTAAATTTTAAGAGTTTTCAACAAAAAAAATATTTACCCCTCCCTTTGAAATTTAGTAATGAAATTTAAATCATGTGGACAAATTCATTATACATAAAGCGTTTGAGACCGGTATATTGATTACAATTCGTCATATGATAGACTTCCGAAAATTACACCATATCAAAAGACCAGTTAGAAGCAATTTTCATTTTGAAATTTATGTTGAATTCAAATTGTTTTTAGTTTTAGTTTTGCGTTCTTGTCTAGTTGTATATAAGTACCGCAGAAATGTTCAAATGGAACAAAATCCTTGTATCTATCATCTCAATCTACAATTTCAGATCATCTGCCCAGAAGTTGTATGTCATTTGTTTTATGTAAAAACCAGAGAAAACAATATTTTTAACAAGACAGATTTGCAATAACTAGTCCTTACATAAGATTAAATACTTTAAAAACTTTACACACACACACACACACACACACGGCTTCTGTTGTTTTTTTTTGTGTGTGTTTTTTTTTTTTTTTTAGTATGTTGTTCAGTGGTTCGACATTATTATTTGTCCACAAATCTACATTGAGATTTTTCTTCTTGGTTCACTTACATGGCAACACAATTTCTCTTTTACGTGGCTGTTATATTATTTAATGAAGAGAGGGTGGTCACGAAGAAGCTCTTTCATTTCCGAGGAACCCCCTCAAAGACAATGGAGTTGTCCACATTAACAAACCCGGCGTCGCCGAAAATGTTATCTATCACTGTTCTCTTCAGATTACCAGTCACACCAACTTTTCTTTGGAGTTAGAATTTAATGGGTTGTTGTTGTTGTTGTTTGTTTGTTTGTTTTCATGTGCTGTACATTGTACCCGAGACACATTTGGGAAGGATATCTCCAAAGCTCTGGTCAGTTCAGGTTCTTCAAAATGATACATGCTTGTGTTGTCTTATTTCGACACTTCTGATGTTGTTCTCGAGTTTGTCTGAATTTGGGATAGTAATGTTCTGTATTGCCTCATATCTTGCGTCTTTGTGCAAAACCACGGGCCGAAAAAAATGGGACGTTCATTGGTGTCTTTACTTATGATACTCTGGTTTCTGTATACAGTTGTTGTGAGATTATTTGTCCCCGTGGGTTTTTTTTTCTTCCAAATAATGTCTGTTATTTGGTTGTCGGTAAATAATATGATGGATGGTACTTTTTCTGTCCTGTGTTATTCACTGCACAAAAGTGTTTCCCACACATACCAATTATCTTTAACATCTCGTCGGCAATATTTTCTGAGTAAGTGTTTTGGTTTTGCTATTTTATTTTAACATTCTTCTCGATACGCTTTTTCCTTGCTTGTTGGAAGTTCCGTGGTCCATTTAAACATTTGTCTCGTTTTAATTCGTAATAAACTTTCCTAGGTTTTAAGTAGAGCAGTCTATCTGATATTTTATCCATCTTTTGGGGATTTGTTCTCACGTACGGCTGATTGTATCTTGAATGAAACGAAGCTATTCAAACACTTTCTTCAGTATTAGTATATTTTTATTCGTTTCGTTAAAAAAACTTACTTAAACTTCATCCGATTTCCTGAAAATTTGGCCTCTCGTTGCCCAGTCAGTTGACTACACAACACCGCTACTGAGGCAGTAAGACGTCGCACCCGAAAACCTAAATATCAGAGGAGACGTCTTACATTGTAGGACTTGGATGCGGTGTGACTAATAGTGTTAGATATGCAAAATTACTTCTATCACCTACACGTATATATTAAAGTGTAACAGTATACTGTAGGTCACGGGGAGCTGTAGACCACCATTATATCCAAACACTAGAGAAAGTTACACGACTGTTTCTCCACAATGGCATCGGCTCGACATGTAGCAGTGGTAAGCAATGAATTTGTTGTTTATACCATTATATTGCAGTGTAGCAATGAACTTTTCGTGTATACCATTACATTGCAGTGTAGGAATGACATTTTCGTGAATACCATTACATACGCGTGAAAGTCCAGGATATTTTTTCTCGTGTACATGTGCACTATGTTCAGGCATGTGTCTGTTCTATTCAGCCAGCTGTAGGCTATCCATAGTGTGCTGTATCTATTATCATATTTGATGCTAAATACGAATGACTTGTAGCAGCAAAGACGGCTTAGCCTTCAAGACGGACAACTCTAAAAACTCAGTGTTGGGTCATTTGCAAAGGGTTCAGAGTACGGTCGGCTGAAAGTATTCATCACTGTAGAGCAACACGTTCCATCTTCGCCATAGCGGCCTGTAGTTTCAGAAAAGTATAAAATTGGCTCAGAACAACATGGTATATTCTGTATTTCAGAGCATTTAGTTGATTTTGTTTAAGAGGAGTAAACTTTTACACAGGATCTTGTTAAATAATTAATTCATTTTCAATAGCCCGGAGTTCTATGGTATCGCCATCTACCCTAGCAAAGGTTCTGTTATGATAACCCTACCTACACCTTGGTGGATCAACAGATATTTTAGTGCTTTGTCCCTGCGACATCTGTTGGATTTCATGAGTTTCATGAGTTGCCTCCCTTGGTATGTAATGACAACTAGCAAATGGCGTGTAACAGCGGCGCATCGTACGTCGGCCGAAAACGGTAGAAGCAGTTGACTTAAAAAGGATACTTTGCAAGTTTAACATAGAAAGCATGACTACGTACCAGAGGAAAGTTATTACAGGTGTATTTGAGTTAAAGCTATTTGTACAAACACGATCCGGCAGTGGAAAATAGCTTATTTATCAGTCCATTCAAGTTTTGTGTTCCCCTTGTCTCGATCATGTAGGAACAGTGTTGAAATTTGAACAACTTAATTTTGATTGGATGCGGTGGCTTGCCGCCGTATCCAATGAAATTCACAAACGAGGACCACAGAAATATCTGCTCGATCCGCCAAGGTGTAGACAGGGTTATCATATCGGAACCTTGGCTAGTGAAGATGAATAATATTTGCTCGATACGCCAAGGTGTAGATATGGTTATCATATCAGAACTTTGGTTAGAGAAGACGTGATATCGTGGATCTTAAAGTTGGCAACCAAGTAAATAATAACACGATATATATATATATATATATATATATATATATATATATATATATATATATAGAATATATGTATAGTATGTACGCTGTATCAATGATATACCACGAGATGTATAAATTTTTCATTAAAAGGAAACGAAGCTTGCTGAGTTTCCTTTTAATGAAACATTTATACAACGAGTGGTATATCATTGATACAGCGTACACACTGTACATATATTTTATTTATATCACATACAAATACATACATTTGCCCTTTGAACGGAGTTCAGATTTATGTTGTTGTTGTTGTAGGGTTTAACGCCATTTTTCAGCACAAGATAGGCTATACATGGCGGCCAGTATTAATGGTGGAGGAAGAACCCGGAAAAACCCCGGAAAGAACCACCGACCCACGAGAAGCTACTGGCAAGCTTTCTCACATACCCACATTGGCTGAATCCGAGACTCGAACCCACGCAGACAGAGGTGAGATGGCAGTGATCCGTAACGGAGATTTACTACAGGCAGCCGTGTATTGACCTAGTGAATGAACTCCTCACATCCCCGAGTGTGTCCGCTACAAAATGTAGTTCTATGCCTTTAGTGGCTATTTGCAATCACCTCTGCATATTGATAAGTTGATTGTTTTCTTTTCTTGGTTTCTATTTTTCTCCATGTTGATTAAATCAATATAACACGCACTTATGATTTAAACATGAAAGATGGTTTTAATGATAAAAGTAGTGCACTAGCAACACTTGGATAGATACGCCTTTCACATACCGGCGCATGGAAATTAATGTGGAATAGAAACTAAGCCAACTGACGAACCAACAAGAGGTAATTACAATATTTTAATATATTTACAGTTGATCTAAGCCATTATTCTGCTTTAGCAACAGTACAATCGACCATAAACTCTCTCTCTCTCTCTCTCTCTGGTCGGTTTGACTTTAAAACTATGTCTCTGTCTCTGTCTGTCTGTCTCTCATCCTTTGGTCGGTTTGACTTAACATTTACCATCATTCATAAGTCCAGAGATATCGTGGGATGACACAAAATAAAATCCTCTACGTTCGTCAATTCATAGATTTTAGCCCGTATCTTGCTACTATGGTCGAGAGAGAGAGAGAGAGAGGCCTTTGGACATTTTCATATTTAAATAATAATAATCGATTTTTGGAACATTATGGTATGTTTAAGAAAAAACAAAAAAATATAACAATGTATCACAGTATGTGTACCACGTAACCGAGGAATTTACTGGTTTGCAACATTGTATCATTGATAAACACTGTAGATAAATCCCAAGGAAAGTGTACACGTATCGTTACGACGAATCATATTCTTGTAGGTTACTTGGTGTAATTTCTGTTTCAAGGTTTTAATCCAGCCCAAATTCCTTTTCTCTCTCACTCCACATTTCTGCGCAGTTTGTCCGTTATGCATGAGAGGGGAGGGGAGAACAGAAAGCAGAAAGAATTGTGATGAAAATGTACCATATTAATTCATTTAGAAAACGGGATTATTAATACTTTTCATCGTTATTTTCATACGTCACTAGTGACTAATATAAGGAAATTGGTCATTGATCTAGACGCTCGCGAGAATGTTTATATATGCGTATTATTGCGCCATGGGCGGATCACAATTTGATATACCAATAGTATTGGTATATCAAATTGTTTTATACCAACACTTTAAATGCATGTTATTTTTTAATGTATGTGGTATAAATATATATATATATATATATATATATTGTTCTTTGCTATTTATTAAACTGCATATATAATTTCCAGTTTAAATTACATCTTCGCAGGAAACGATCGATAAAAAGATGCCATGTACATTCCAGGTTATACAAGGGGAGTTGCTATCGCGGTAATACCGAAAAAATATCTACGATGGCATGTGTTTGTCCTAATATTGGAAACTTGATGTATATATTGAACAAAGTGTAAATCAGCTTGAAAAATGGATGCGACTTACATGACCCTCATTCTGCTACCTGCGCCCTCCAACTACAGAAACTTACCTGAGAAAAAGCAATTCATCTGTAACCACCTGTGATGGGGGAGTGGCACCAGAACTGTCAGTGAGAATGTGCTCACCAACATGAGCATGAAAGTGTTCACCACAGACTATTTAAATAACTCCAGTTATTCCAATGAAAAGCAATAAATTGTGTACAACAATGTTTTAAGTCAACACTTCTCAATCACGAAAGCCACCGGAAAAAAATATTAAAATACTTTACACTTTGACTTTCATATGTTACCATAGATTCGATCTCTTGTTTCTTAACAAGTATAGTATTCGTGTAACCTGACTGTTGCATAACATCTTTGGGAATTACCAGACGACGTTAACCGATTTGTCATGGTTATCTCGATTTTAAGAAGATATAGATTCTCTTTGAGAAAATGGGTACGGCCATGTTTCGAAACAGCGATTTCCAATGGTGCATTGTTAAAACAGTGTACTCGCTAGCCAATCTGATTAAAATCAGATCTTCACTTGAGAGCAACTGTTTGGGGGTCATGCTCTTGTGACCTATGTTATTACTATAATCGCTAACTGTATCAGCCAATTAGATTAAGTCTTATACCTTCCCATTTGGGAGACTGAGCAGTATAGCTGAAGAGCATACATGTGTAAGGAACGATTTTATTCACTGTTATGACTCTTTGGTCACAAAATTAAGTAACAGAAAAGAAGCAAAACCAACAAGTTTTGTAAAACTTAACAAACAATTTAATTATTAAGTAATAAATGAAAAATGTGAGAGGAACTTACAGTATAATGAAGCGAATCCAAGTTAGTCCTTATAAAGGTCTATGAAAGTCCTAAACGAATAAAAAGTCCCTAATAATTTTCAATACCGGAAATGTGCTGGTCCTCCAATAACCGTGACGTCGTCAAGATTGCGTTGTCCAGAATTATTTCGAATAATTTATAACTGTTCCAGAATAATATTAAGAGTCCAAACAATGTGCACTTTCAATCCCCACTCTCCAGTCTTAACAATTTTTTCCTCTCGAAAAATATCTCAGTACAAAATCAAACACGTCTACATAAGGAACATAAAAAGTGTGACTGACTCCAGTAAGCGGATTGAAACTGAATGCTTAAATTTTTCCTTACATGCACCGCATATTGCGACTGTAGTTCGCAATTGACCCCATGTGACAACATAAACTACAAATTTTCGACAAACTTACTACATTCACATTGGAATCCACATAATTATTCTGGAAATATCGATATCCCATCAGCCACTGAGAAAATACGCCATAGGCGCCATTTTAATTCTTATTATTACGATTATTATTACTAATTATCAACACATACATCAACATCTATTTATAGATCCTACGTAATTTGCGTTTTGAACAGTCAAATTCGTACACACTCTATAACAAAAGATGGTCTATACAGTTTACGACCATGAATAAAAATTACGAAAATAAAATAAGTCTTATACTAGAAGTTACAGAATATATATATATATATATATATATATATATATATATATATATATATATATATACATGCACAATATTCTGCAGATTATTTTTATTCTTTATGGCCTCACTATTATCAATATGTTCTGATTATGTTTCTGAGATTGCATATAATTTTTTTGTGTTTCCTTGATAAATCTGTATGATGCGTTCAAGCGATACAGCGATGTCAGCCTATCAGTTACACATTTGATACCCAAGTCTCTTGGCAGATTAATGTAACTGTTAGAGACCTCCATAAATTTCTTCAGTATACTTTGAGAGTCGATCGCCTGACTACTGTTCAGAATTTGTATATATATTCAACTGCAATCATTTGTTAAGTACAAAAATATTCACAACTCAACTATATGTCTTTTTTGCTAGTACATAATGATTAACCATGCCATAGAGACCGTACCACACTGTGCAGGCATTGCTGTGGAGAAAATCAATACACGGCTTCTGTTGATGCAGTATAGTAACAATTAGTAATACATGCCTATCCGTATGTAGTATTGATCAGTAACACTCATGCGGTATGCAGCCTCAAAAAAGTACATCTATAACTAACACAGTAACATGCACAAGTAGTATAAAAGGCTGAGATTTGCTCTTTTTTTTGGAAACCCTTTGGGGCACTGGCATTCAGCTGGCATCCGTCAGAAACTCTACCCCCCACCCAACTGGTTCACATGTGTTCATAATTAAAATTTATAGACATAAAACAGTCACAGATAGGCTAAGTATGCCGTGAGGTAGAGATAAGGACGGGTGGCAGGGACCCAAAGGGGACAAAAGAGCCAAAACGAACATTTTGATACTACTAGTTGTCCTAATGTTAGGAACTTGATGTATATGTCGCAAAAAGTGTAAATCAGCTAGCAAAAAGGATACTACTTCCATGGCCCTCATACTGCCACCTGCGTCCTCCAACAAGAGAAACATATCTGACAGGATTAAAGCAGTTCATCTGTAATCACCAGTGACGGGGACTGGCACCGGAATTGTTGGTGAGAATCGGCCCACCAACATGAGCATGAAAGTACATGTCGACCACACACTGTTTAAACAGCTCCAATTGTTTCGACGAAAAGTAATAAATCGTGTACAACAAAGTGTTCAAGTCAACACCTGTCAATTATGAATCCCACTAGAAAACAACATCATTAATACACTCACATTTTGACTCTTATATATACCACCATAGATTCGATTTCTTGCTTTTTGACAAATATGGTAATCATTAGTACCGCTATTAGTCACGGACGGGGTACTAACATGAGCCTATGTGCATCAACGGAGCAGACGGGTGAGATACACACCCGGCGCTTTTTCAGTCTGCGATCTTATATTTTGAACATATTCCTTGAATATACTGAAAGAAATTAAATAGTCCTCTAATTTAATACCAGAATGGCTGCATATTATTGTCAAAATATCGTTTACCTTCTTTATCCCATAATTAGTTAAGCTGATAACTGCTTCCGTTTTTATCACGTTTTTTCGTGTACCATATATGGGCATTGCTGCCTTATTTGAAAACGTAGAAAGATCATAAATATGGTATGCATTGAATAACGTATTGTAGAATATCCAAATATGGCATAACAAGCCTTATTCGGAAATGAATAACCGCGAGAATCTCGTGTTATCTGTCATGGTGGACAAAGTACGGCAAGCGTAAACGTGCCAACGAAATTTATCTGATATAGGCTTAATAACTTTATCATTAATTTCCAGAAAAAAATAACTCTAATTAGGTGGTAGATTTTAACTATAGTTACCTTTTTGTCTTTGACAATAGTTTTAATTGCTCCATTGTAAGGTATTGGATAAGATCGTAGCTTCAACCACGTCTAGGCAACAAAATCTTAGCTAGATAACTAGACAAGTGCTCCATGCAAGCTTAATGCTGAAAAAAAAAAAAAAATTAATAATCTGAAGATAATAAATCATAATAAGTGCCAAAATTACCTCAGATTACTTTTGTCCTGGCAAGCAAAATTCGCGCAATTCGTACCTTTCGGAGCCCGTTACTTCAGTTTGGTGTAACAGAGAAAAGTCAATTCTGGCTTGATGATTAGAAAAATACCTCAGGAGTACAACAAGCCATAAACTGTGGTCTTATACCTTCAAAGGCGGAAAAAGCTGAAGATCAAGAGTCAGACGTGAAATTAAGTTTTTGGAAGTTACTTACCTTTTCTCATTTGTAGTATGATAGACAGGGTCCTATGTGAGAACGGGTCATGGGGGTGATCTGAAGTCATTTTGTAACTCGGCATGATTTTTTTTTTTCCTTTCGGGTTATTGATTTTTGTTCAACATAAAGCTCGCGTCCAGCATGTGTGGGTAATTTTGTAATCTGACTTAGATGACATAAGTGGACATTATCAGACGACAAACTGGTTAACCGATTTGTTACCGGGATATAGATTTTAAGAAGATATAGATTCTGTTTGAGAACATGGGGTACGACTATGTTTCGAAACAGTCTGATTAAAATCTGATCTCCACTGTCCTACGTGAAGACCTGGCAACAACCGCTTAGGGGTTATGTTCTGGAGACCATAATAGCTAATTGTATCAGCCAATGAGATACAGTCTTCTATCTTCGCGTTTGGGAGACTGTGCAGCATGGATGAAGAGCATCAACGTGTGCGAAGTTTTGATTCACTCTCAGATTTTTGGAAACTACATTTCCATTGGCTAATTCAAAGATCACCAGAACATTACCCCAAAGCAGTCGCTGTCAGATCTTCGCATATGACAGCGGAGATCGGATTTTAACCAGATTGGGAAACAGTGATATTTATGCGTGCATGTTTAAAATATTGTACTCATCAGTAATCCCGACACTTGCCTGAAATCAACCGGTGATGCAGAACAGTGGCGGCGGGTGGGGGGTGGGTGGGTGGGTGTACGGTTATGCCCGGGCGCCTTGTGCCAGGGGCGCCAAAATGAGGAAAATACAACTATTCGTTATCTCAGATGCACTCAAAAGGGGCGCCAAGTTTATGTCTTGTCCCCGGGCGCTAAGTAAGGGGACGCCAAGTTTATGTTTTGTTCCCGGGCGCTAAGTACCCTCGCTACGCCACTGATGCAGAACTAGTTACTAATGGTCATCAAGTGCATGAAGATAAGCATACGGTAGGTGACGTTATGCAGAAAAATACAGAAAATTTCGAATACCTCGATTTCGTAGGAAGCTATTATATAGTCTTGTAGAGTCAGTATAGGGAGTTACAATACACATGGAAGACCCTAGAATAGCTGCCAGCCACTGGCACCCTAGGCGAACCATGAAATTTGCGCACACACACACCCACCATAATTTCTCAACTTTGGCGTGCAAGGGCAACCACCTACTTCGACTATATGGACAGGCGGCGTCAGACCTCCGCGGATAAATTAGCCCCTCATCCGCGATGACACTGATTGGCGGTTTAGGGGCTGTTATTGTCTATTCTTTAAAACCTGCACAAATCTGCAGTCAATTTTGGCTGCACACATCGGTGTACATTTTATACACTCACCGGTATTTCTCACAGCTGTGGAGCTACCGTCAGCTCAAGGGTACTTTTGATGACATGTACATTATATTTCCGGAGTAAATCCTACGTTTGGTGACTTGTAAATCCACACGGAAGAGCACAATCCTCTGTACTGTGGCCATTTTGAATTTCGCGCTAGCTGTGGCTGGTACCAATTACCCGTATGTGTCTACAGTGTACGCAGGTTTGTTCCGGAAAGATCTGTATGGAGCAAACTTGCGCATTTTAATGAACAGGTGACATCGGACCCACATAGTGTCCATCAGTATCAACACAGATTTGGGGGTTGATTTACTGAACTACCCCTGACCGTATGTAGCCCTTTAAATTTACAGTGGTCACTGTATACGTGTGATCAAAATCAGATCTCCACTATTTTATGACTTTAATCAGATTGGTTGTCAGTTTATGGAGTAAACGAAGGAAAATGGTATAACAAATGTAGGAGATTTTGGATTCTAATACATGAACGTTTTGCACATAAAATCAAATTGTTAAGCATTCACGGAAATTCAGTCTGTGGAACTTTCTGAATGGCAAAACCTCGTTCAAAATATGCTGCTGAACAGTCGGCATATATCCACAACGTGAGCACTTGTGTTAAATTTCAGAACAGTGGACAGTTTTGTTTATTTATATATGAAATATGATTTAAAATGATGTATCACTTCTAATGCAGACATTTTTCCATGTTGGTGTTTGGTTCGGGAATTTGTTTAAAAATCTCTCTTGAATCCGTTCATAATAATAAAGATAATCTGCATTACATATGCCCCAAGTACAACGGTAAACCATTTTTCGGATAAATTTTAGCTATTTTCTGTGCAATCTTTCAAATTCCTCCACAATGTAATAAGGATGAATTCAAGTGTGGTCTTATGTTTGTAAACAAATATGGTGGCTAGCAATGCATAACTACGCAGTGAGTTCGATGCCTTTTTCTGATTGGTCATTATGTCCAGTTTGATTAACATGTCGAAACTATCTATTGGGTCAGAAATTGGGAGTACTTAGCAGGTGTTTATTCTAATGACTCCATTTGTTGATAACTTGTTTGTGGGCATGTTCTAATAGAAAGAAAGAAGAAAAAAAAGAGAGACGAAACATATAGGGCACATACAATAGTTAATATGAAGTAACTTCCTCTATTGCTAGAAAAAAAAAAAAACTTTTTAGAGGCTGTCTGTGCTAACATATCAAACAAAATAGCATTCCTTTCATTTTCTGTCAGTAAATTTCCATTTCCATTTGTTTGTGATTCCATAGCTATCTATAATTCAGAGCCTAGTCAGAAATAAAGCTGATTTGAGCCATATTTTGATTATTTTTCTCCCCTCCATGTTAGGACCAAAGTGATTTACCAGTTGGAAACTCTAAATTGATCATGGTATCATTGCCATCAGGCACAGTCTGTACAATAAGTTGCACTCTCTTTGAGCATCAAATATCAACAAACAATTTATTTATCTACAATACAAAGTGAAAATTTAAGAAACACTTACAGTATGGTGATTTATATCCCAAATAATCCTAAATGTCTTTTCATAAGTCGAAAAACAGAAATGTTCTGAATGAATTTAAATAGTCTTTAATGTCCTGATGTAACACAGTGATGCAATCCATAATGTCTTAAATGAGTTTACATAAATCCAAAATAGTGTGCATAAAATCAAAAAGTCAGTGAGCACTTTAGTAATTTCACTGAATATTTTCAATAAATAATTCCTCTCAAATTATATCTGAACACAACTGCAAACTCAAATCATACATTCCCACAGAATAATTTTGAACAGGAATGAATAATTTGTTTATCAAATCCCTAATTATACACATTTTCACTTGACCTGTAAATGAAATAGAATGTGAAGGTTTCCAATGGAAAAACCTTGTGTAATTGTAAACAATACTCACCTTGAAGTCTTGCAATGTAAACATGTTGTTTACAAATTACAATCATGGACACAATATAAATTAAATATACATAAATACATAACAATATGCAGACTTAACCAGTACAGGATACCAACATGACCTTCACAAAAACAAAAGAAAAGAGAACAACTTAAACACACACTTTTTAGAGTGAACAACTGTCTCATTTAAATCCTTAGGGATGTTTGCTTTAGAAAATTGCCATTAATTCTCACGACCTTAGTCTTTGCTAAAGAAATCAATATTAAAGACAAAGTTCATTAATATTACTTAATTGAAACTGAAAGTATTGAGAGAAGTATCATAATGAAATGTATGCAAGAGTAATCTTGAATAGACAAGTTACTGATTACTATTTTTGCCAGTGACAGATGGAAGGAACTTCAGCCAATTGCAGTCCATGAAGTTACTTGTGACGTTACTGTTGTACTTTAACTTTGCATTAAATAAATCAAGTGCTGCAACAAAGAATACAGTTACAAAGAAAGAATATGCTATTGTTGACTAAGAAGCATGAAATCTATAAATTACTAAAAATAACTGATGTAATACATTTGTGACTTTCATTACAGGTTACAGGTTCAAATAAAGGAATTGGGTTTGCTATTGTCCGTGGTCTGTGTAAGCAGTTTGATGGGGATGTTTACCTAACAGGTAATTTTCTATATGTACTTACGAATGTATGTAAAAGTCTCATTATTTCTTTGAACTGTTCAGTGTCATTCTATGTTTATTATCTATGTATCAAAACCTGTCTGTATGTGAGTTTATTTGCTCAGGTATAGTTTTGTAGATAGAGGGTTGATGGATTGGTTGATGAATGGATAGCTGGTAATATTTTTTCCCCCACAGCAAGGGATGAGGGTCGTGGCAAGAATGCAGTAGAAGCATTGAAAAAAGAAGGTCTGAACCCCTTGTTCCATCAGCTGGATATCAGTGATCCAACCAGCATACAGAACCTCAAGGCTTTCCTTTATAAACAGTATGGGGGTCTAGATGTTCTTGTCAACAATGCTGCGATTGCATACAAGGTAAATTGTCAATATCTTTGATGGTCACAACTGCTGCTAATCAACTGCATTATATGTTTTGTATCATTCCGCTTTCATCTGGGATGAATGTTACAAAATGGAGATATAGTAGAAAAAGTAGTTTACAGATTCCTGTTCCATCGAAGTCATAAAATTTTGTTAACAGAGTTTTATAATGGCAGTTTGCATCCTCGTTAAACACTGGCCACCTTTTGCATCAGGGATTGAGGAACATCGCTGAGATCAAAAGGTTAAAGTGACCTTCATAAGTTAAAGAGACTTGCAGCAATTGCATTTATGCATTGATGACAATGGTTTATGCTTTTGCTATCTTGCTGTATTGCCTGTTCTATTCAATGCAGATGTTAACAAGGTGATATTCATTACCTATAGTTCAGTTGATCCATCAGTCTATCTTGGAAATAAGTCATTTTCCGTTTTTAGGTTGATTCTCCAGCTCCATTTGCAGAACAAGCAGAACTAACACTGAAGGTCAATTTTTGGGGCACCTTGGATGTATGCGATGCTTTGTTCCCTTTACTCCGTTCTCATGCACGGTAAGGGGCTATTAATAGATTATCTATATTTTTCTGTGCGTAACTAATTTAATTATCTGTTATGCAAAAATGCCCCTAATTAAACACTTTAAGAGAGATGTTTGCATTTTTTGATAGTTGCTTGATCACAGGGTAAATAACAATATACACCAAGGAAGTGATAGCAATATCACGTATGACAAAGTTAATAAGTGTGTTATTGCATGTGATAGATTAAGGATACATAAAGCCACATTTGAAGGAATGGTATCACATTCTACAGAATCAGCATTTGGTCATATAATATTACTAAAATAGAGGAAAGACATGCTGATGCCAAGAATAGTGATGCCCCAAAACTCTTTGGACTATTCCATCTGTCAGTGAAACTTTTAGAAACAGCAAGAACTGATGAGCGAATTACCTAAAACAAGGTCATGTATATTGAATGTGTCAACTGTTGATATCCATTTTAGCATGGAAATAATTATTCAAAATATCAGACTGATAAATAAACAAATCATTACAAAGCAATAATTTCAAAATCCAGAATAAAATCAGCACATAGACAACAATTTCAGTAATTAGCCAAAGCACCATCTTTTTTAGTCAGTACACCTGACCAGATGTTTAGGATAATTTCAATACACACAAGATTGACAGAACAAACATTACTCTATAAAAAGTCCTGCTGCAAGAGCTAGTCCAGATGGAACCACTTAACGGCTTAGAAAGACATGGTGATCCCCATCACCCAAACTATGTCCTGGACATTTACCTCAGAATCGCAACTCAAAATAAGGTCCAGTCTTTCTTTATGGAATGACCAAACCTCTTGTGTTACTCACCTTTTGCCTTCATCATTAATGGTATCGATACAAACAAAATGTCTTGATGCAAATTCCAATACACAAGTCTACCTGACTTCCAAGGTGGGTTGGAAATATTGGGGATTCTACTGTAAATTTTTAAAAGGTATGAAGTCTGAAAAACCAACAAATAGTAACTGCCTAAAATTTAGTTCAGCACAGCATTATATATATAGATATATGACTCTTTCTTGTTCCATTTTGTTATATTTGTTTTTAAATTAGCTTTAAATTTAAGGTTATTTAATTTAATCCCTGACATACGTTAGCTTGCTACATTATTGTACTTGTTTATTGAAATTCATGTCTTCTGTATTTTAGATTATTTTTAAATCTTTTAAAAGGGGGAGAAACAAAATCACAAGGAAAAACTCTGAATAGGAAATCACTTTCTACAAATTATGGGCAAATATTTACTCTGACTTCAGACTAAGTCTATTATCCTTATTGGAATGGAAACAGTGACCCATATATTCTGGAAGGTTTCAAACTGCACTTTAAAAGTCTTGATGTCCAGGGCAGAGAAGGACATATATGCAACACTGGCATTATGCCCTTGACACACACACTAAATTTAGTTTCTGATGTACAACCTACCCCACTCACTCCAGTATGGCAGAGCCAAGTAAGGGAAGCATCCAAAGACTTACAGAAGCCTAAGCTCTTGTTGCTTAAGAAATTACCAGTAGACATGCAATCTTTGCAGAAGCTTTACTTCCATAAATGACCACACTGATCAACCATATTGATAAATAAGGGAATGCATAAAACAAACTCAGGAGATGGGTGATAACACAGCACTCAAGAAGGTACAAGGCGAGATTTACCAGGCAAACAACAGAGGTATTACAGTAGTTGCAGCCATAACATCGTCCTGGATGCTTTATCTTGAGATCGTAATGAATATAATCTTTAATGCAACTTTTAAAATATGCTATACGGATGTTGAGAGTAAAATGTTCTTATTAAATGCTGTCTTCAAAGTAAATGTATTTTAAGTGGTTCGTTCATAACACCACTATGTGTTGATGTGTTACTGCATCAGCTACTCTTACAATGAGTAATTTGGTCTATTATACAGTTGACTTTTGTGTAACACCTTCAATATCATTTAGTCTATTATACAGTTGACTTTTGTGTAACACCTTCAATATCATTTAGTCTATTATTCAGTTGACTTTTGTGTAACACCTTCAATATCATTTAGTCTATTATACAGTTGACTTTTGTGTAACACCTTCAATATCATTTAGTCTATTATACAGTTGACTTTTGTGTAACACCTTCAATATCATTTAGTCTATTATACAGTTGACTTTTGTGTTTCAGATTTTTGTAACACCTTCATTATCATTAACCCATTTTTACTTACCCACAATTTTTCTACATGCTTAAACACAATTTTTCTACATGTATGCATCTTAAAATACTTGAGTTTTTTTTTGTGTTGTTACCAATCTTTTTGTAGCCTCTTCCATATCATTGACCCTTTTTCACCTAAACTCATCAAGATTGGTTTCTGGAGGAAGAAAAACTCAAAACAAGCAAGAATAAGGTCATCCATTCTTGATGCATTGTGACGTTTTTATTTTGACACATGTCTTTGTTCTACCATGCAAATAGTGGGTCTTGTGTCATCTCAAATCATCACTTATATTCAGTAAGGTAAACAAAAAACAATTTAATCATTGTATATCACTCTGACATTGTTAATGCAGGAATTATCTTTTTATCTTCAGAGACTTATTGTTAACTTGGGAATTACCATTTTATCTTCAGAGATGTGTTGTTAAACCTGGAATGACCTTTTCATCTGTAGAGACATTGTTAGTACAGGAATTACCTTTTTATCTTCAGAAACATATTGTTAACTTGGGAATGACCTTTCTATCTAAATCAGAGACATATAGCTAATGCTGGAGTGACCTTTTTATCTCAGAGACATACTGTCAACCTTGGTGGAATGACATTTTTATCTGTAGAGACATTGTTAGCGCTGGAGTGACCTTTTTGTCTTCAGTGACATAGTTTAATGTGGAAATGACCTTCTTATCTTCAGTGACATATTTTAATGTGGGAATTAACTTTTATTTTTAGAGACATATTGTTAATGTGGGAATGACCCTTTTATCTTCATTGACATATTTTAATGTGGGAGTGACCATTTTATCTTCAGTGACATATTTTAATGAGGGAATGACCTTTGTATCACCAGTGACATGTTTTAATGCAGGAATGTGGGAATGACCTTTTTATCTTCAGTGACATATTTTAATGTGGGAATGACCTTTTTACCTTCAGTGACACATTTTAATGTGGGAATTACCTTTTTATCTTCCATGACATATTTGAATGTGGGATGACCTTGTTATCTTCGGTGACATATTTTAATGTGGGAATGATTTTTTAATCTTCAGAGACATATTTTAATGTGGGAATAACCTTTTTATGTTCAGAGATTGATTACTAACACCCTTATGATTTTGGACCCTAGTTCAGCTAAACTCATTAGCACTGGTATGTGAATGCATCTCAATAAGATAAACTCTGCCTTACATAAAATGGATCACAGTATATATTTAACACATGATTGATATTCATGTGTAGCTCTTTACATATTGTTGGCCCTATTTCACATGCACTTATCAAAATTGGTATGCAGTGCATTTCATTAAATATAGCTCTACCATTGTTGAAAGTTGGTCACTTTGATTTTTGTGTCATGTTTAAATGTATTTAGAGGTTCTTTCATAAAAGCTTCAAAATTCTGGACCATTGCTTACTTAGAAGAGTAGAATGAGTATGTCAAAAGTTGGTCAGCATAACTTACTTTTCACAATATGAATACATTTTGCATATGAAGATTTCCTCAGTAAGATCTTCTATACTCATTTACATTCTAGCTTGAATTTAGCAAACACTATGGTAGGGAAGGGAATTCATGTTTGCATTGTTGCAGATCTTTTCATAAAACACATGTGTGTGTGTGTGTGTGTGTGTGTGTGTGTGTGTGTGTGTGTGTGTGTGTGTGTGTTTCACCTACACTCATCAAAATTAAAGATATTTATTTAAGATTTCTACAAAAAATTCTGAGAATTATAAGATACAAGAAACTTATGTTCGGATAAAAAAATTTACATTTTATTATGTCAAAAAGAAAATTTTAATTGACCTTGAAGTTTTGTTGAATATTCTCAGCTGTTCATGCGCAACTTCTTAATGAAAGTTCTTGATTTTTCTCTTTGTCATTTTAAATTAATTTTAAAATTTGGAAATTTTATGGGCTTATCATCATTCCTTCTTTGGGTTTTGCATAATATAATTTTGTTCATGTTTTAGTATTCATTTTTCTTTACCTTTTTATCTTCAGAAACATATTCTTAATGCAGAAATGACCTGTTTATCTTCAGAGACAAATATCTCAGTAACATCCAGGATATTTATAGAAAATTTGGAATTACATCATTATGGATATGCAGTATTTAGGATGGTGAAAATTGCTCTTTACATTCTGAGTTTTTATTTAAATATTCAGATTTGTCAAAAAATCTGGCTCTTTCCTTTTGTTTAATATTCATGACAGGTCTTCATTATTTCTATTCCATGACATCACTAAAAATGCACTAAATATATTCATATGTTTGTGGTAGACTGTTATATTACTTTTTGTGTAGCTTTGTGAATAATATTTAGGATAGATGTGTCGTCATGGTAAGCATAAATCACATTTATTTTACTATTTTATGCCCTGCTTGGATGAACTTTAAAACTGAAGACTAACTAATTATAAAGTAATTTACTGGTAAGTGCACATTCAAAAACCTATGAATATTCATATTGTTATTTCAGAGTGGTGAATATGTCCAGTATGGGCTCAACTATAATATACAAAGGATGCAGTGATGCATTAAAACACAGAATCAAGGATCCAAACATTACAATGGACCAAATCAAAGACCTTATGAGGGAGTTTGAATTGTAAGTACACTCAGGTTCCATATTAAACTCACAAGATAGCCACTGGAGGAAATAAGCCTCATTTCAAAGAATTAAAAAGCCCACTGCAGTTTCTCCATAAATTTACTACATAGAAGTGGTTAGATAATCATCCTCTTTGGCTGCATGGATTTAAGGATAGAACTGTGCTGTCCAGTTTGTACTTCAGGGCAGCAAGGACAGAAGAAGACAGGCATGTAACTTGTATTTAAAAATTAGTGATGTAACAATACTTAGGTACACATCATCAATATCGATATTTAGTGACGATACAATATATCATACCACCACACCCATATCACTATATGCATGATACAGAGTGAAAATTTAAGATTTTTATGTACATTAGTTTTTATATTTTGACACTTAAATATGAATAAAATTGTAACGTGCATTGACTGCTTTAGTTTTATGTATATTACATTAATTTTATTTTAAATTGCTTTGTATTACAACTGACTTTGTTTTATTTAAATGCTTAAAATGCAAGGTGGCACTGAAATGTGAGGAAAACATACAGCTTGCTACATAAATTTACATGACAATAAGCTCAAAAAAGTATCAACCTTATTATATATATATATATATATATATATATATAGTTATGTTGTTATTTGTATTTCTTTATGTATAATTTTTTTAAAACTCTTGTTACATGACTGTATATATCTTGTGTAAGTTTTGTTCATGACTGTAAACTGCGTGATTATCTATCAAGAAGATATTACATTGCTAATTTTGTACATGGGTGTTATGTATATCTATATTTTTTTAATTCCTTGTACATGATTATATCTAATTTTTATAATTTTATTCATTGCTGTAAATTCTTTTGTTACATTTTGCATACATGACCTGTAGTTACATTATGCATACATGACCTGAGTATCTTAAGGGCATAGTAGTTACAATGAATTTATAAATAGATGCTTACATATGTATTTACAGTTATTGATAATAATCTTAATAATAAGACTTAATTGGCACCTATGGCTTAATTTCTCAGTGGCTGATGGGGTTTTGACATTTCTAGAATAATTCTGTAACATCTCATTGGTTGGGCCAGGTCACATGAATAGGCTAATTTGATGCAAAATGAGTAGTGTATTCTGTCACGTGGGGTCTGTTGCATAATACATTCACAATAGACAGTGAATATAAAGAAAGAACTGAGCAATCAGTTTCATTCCAGATCTGGAATCATTTACATATTTAGTGTTCTTGTTGTAAGTCTGCAGATATGTTATATGTTGTACTTAGATATTATTCGAGTGGAAAAAACATTTGTTTGGACTGTTCAGTGGAAATAGAAAGTGCTCATTGTTTGGACTATAATATTATTCTGGAACTATTATAAATCATTTGAAGGAATTCTGGACAATGCCATTTTGACATCACAGGTCTTGGAGGACCAGTACATTTTTGGTTTTTCTTGGAGGACCAGTACATTTTTGGTTTTGAAATTTATAAGGAACTTTTCATTTATTTAGGAGTTTTATAGGCCTTTATAAGGATTAGTTTGGATTCACTTCATAATACTTTAAGTTCCTCTCACATTTCCATGTATAACTTTGAAAATTAAATTGTTTGTTAAGTTTTACAAAACTTTTTGGATTTGCTTTTTTCTGTTATTTAGTTTGTGACCATAGATTCGTAAGAATGGGTATAGATTCTATTTTTAAGATATTTCAGTACCTGTCAATTGCATAGGATTTATAAAGATATATTGTCAGGTTTCTATTAATAAAACCTGTGGACAAGTTTGGGTTAATTTCTCACTGGCTGGTGGGGTCAGGTGGGTTCTTAGAAGAATTAAGTTATTTCCCATTGGAAGGGTTGGGTCACATGAACAGGTATTTTTGAAATATTAGAGTGAGTGGTAAGATCTGTTACATGGGGCATATTGCAAAATATACTTGTAATAGACTCTTGAACTGAACAATCAAATTCATTTCTATATTGGATTTTTGTTTCATATGTTAAATTCAGTCTGCAGCTGTGTTTAATGTTGTGTTTAGCTAATTTGAGAGGAGACATTTGTTAGGATTATTCATCAGAATTACAAAGTGCTCATTGGACTAGAATATTATTATGGAACTATTTTGAGTTATTCAAGAGAGTTAAGGACAATATCATTGTGATACATACATCTGAGGATCTGAAATTCATTCAGATATTTGATTCTTTTGGACATGAATATAACCTTTTAGGATTATTTTGGATTTAATTCATAATACTTTCAGCTCCTCTAACATTTTCATTTATGGCTTTTTACAAGACCTTTTGGTTTTGCTTCTGTTATTTACTTAGTTTTGACCATAGATCCAAGTCAATTACTGAACTGGTTGTATCAATCACAGCAAATTTTTCTGCTAATGTTAGAAACATGTAATTTTATAATTTAATGAATTTTGCAGTGCAGCTAAGGCAAACCAAGTGGAGGAAAAAGGATGGTTGAAATCAGCATACAGAACTTCCAATGTTGGGGTCAGGGTAATGTCTTTTATTCAGCAAAGGGAGCTTGCCAAAGATATACAGAGGCCTGATGTCATTGTGAACTCGGTAACAGTGACAGGGTGTGTGTGTGTGTGTGTGTGTGTGTGTGTGTGTGTGTGTGTGTGTGTGTGTGTGTGTGTGTGTGTGTGTGTGTGTGTGTGTGTGTGTGTGTGTGTGTGAAACCTATTTTCTTCTTAAAGAAGCACAACACAGTACTTATGTTTCATTCTGCCTGTGTGCCTCTGTTCATTTTTCGTGGATCAGTGTGACCTCCAAGTCCAAGCTGTAGTGGGTATTTTGGCATATACTCAGAGTCACTCTGCCTGCTTTTGGGTGATAACTTAAAATTTTATCAATTATATTTGGGTTTCTGCACATGCAGTATTTCAAAGTCAGCCCACCAGGGTTTCTGGAAATGTCTGATTACTAAGCTTATTCACTCAAATGTACTTCTTTATTTCCTGTTATACATTAATAATAAATATTCTGATTTCAGTGATAATATGATAGGTACATTTTGAATGCTAAATAATCAGAATATCACAGTTTATACACTGTGCTACCTAAATTCCACAAATACAAGATAATCTTTGAATTTTGATAGCTACTGGGACCTGAGCACAAGAACTGTCACACCTTTATACCCTAACATAGATACCTTTGTATATATTGCCACCAAAATTACAAAGTAAATCCCTAATGGGGAAGAATCAGTGTTTCACACCAAACCTTGATCACTGTGACAATTTCCCCCAAAAAATCACATCCAGGTGGAAATAAAAGACCATACTGAATCAGTGTTTCACACCAAACCTTGATCACTGTGACAATTTCCCCCAAAAAATCGCATCCAGATGGAAATAAAAGACCATACTGACCCATGCAGTAGACCCTTTGATCTAACATCTTTCAATGGATTATGCATGTTTAACTCTCTGCAATACATGATAATTTAACCAGTAATATTATTTACATCACGTATTGAATTAATATTTGAAGTCTGAAAATTCTGTGCAGTTTACGTCAGGCATTGTAGCTATAGAAACATCCCAAGTTAGCTTCCTATAGCTACGCAACATTTTACATAAAGGATGATACTGGTCAATCTTCTATTATTCTTGATATTACTTGTGATGCATTTTTGGAACACTCTAGCACTCTGTAGTTTGGGCACCATACGCCATATTAACCTACACGTGGCAGGAGAATGTTCCTTGCATATAAAGTGCAAAGCCTAGCTTCTGACAGTTGCTTACATGAAAATATAAACTACACACACAAATTAATCATAATGGACAGATGAAAGAAGAGACAGACAACAGTCATACAATATACTGCTTTTATCCAGTTAGTTTGTAGAAATAACCAATGCTGGCAAGACTGGATTATGCCTATAACAGATCTCATCACTAATTGTTTTACTTAAGTACAATCATGAATTTAATTCCATCAATCATTTACCAGAAATTAAAAATTGCAGTGATTTACATAAATATTTTGAATGATTAAGCTCTTTTATTATCTCATAAGATGTGTCTGTATCATGAAACATTAATGTTATTTTGCTGTTCTGCCCAGGCTTTGTGTATACTAAAAAATAGTTCTGTGTAGCTATTACAATATTTATTTTATTTCCAGTGCTGCCCTAGCTATTTGGGCACTGAACTACTAAGTTTATTTGCAGTGCTGCCCTGGTTATTTGGGCACTGAATACACACTGAATACACAGTTTATTTACTGTGATTCCCTGGCTATTTGGGCACTGAAATACTAATTTTATTTGCAGTACTGCCCTGGTTATTTGGGCACTGAATAGACAGTTTATTTGCAGTTCTGTATTGGCTATGTTGCTACTGAAATGTTGAATTTATTTCCAGTGCTGTCCAGGCTATGTGGCTACAGATATGTCAAGTCATAAAGGAACAAAAACTATTGATGAAGGTAATACTGAACTCTTTTTATTTGGTGGATACCTATGATTCTTGCAGCTGAAAGCTTATATTGTAACATCTTTTCAGGAATTATTAGTTTTGTATTTTGCTGGCCTCAAGTTTCTGGCTTTTTGTAAAAGGCAGACCAATCAGAAGCAGGAAATAATCAAGCTTCACCCAGACTTTCTTGGTATATGTCATAATAATGATAAACAGGGACCAGCAATGACAGAATAATATGTGCGTATATATGTTAAAACCTTTGTTACTGCCAATCCATGTGTTCAACATTTTATCAGAAATGAATTTACCATGTTTTATTTTAATGCATTAGTAGTAAATTATAAGATGTACATGTCTAGGAAACAAGTGAAGCAAAAGAATTTTTTTTCAATTATCCAGACATAGAGGTAATGGTACATAGAAAACCCACTAAAATATTGGGTGATATAGATTCCCTACATTTTCTCAGCTCTTTGTCTCCTTGGCAAAGGCAGGTAACTTCCACTTCCTCAGGATGATATAGTCAGTATTGTCTTGAAAGTGCCATTGCACACCAACCAACCCCAGCTCTACCATGATACTCACCCAATGCAATAGCAGGATAGGGGTGTATTCATTATTCTATCTGTTCCACTTCCCCATAAGTCAATTTTATGCTCATCAGTTTGCCTGTGCCATCAAACATATATCTTCAAAAATGGTGAAGCAATTGTCTAAACTTGTTTGCTTCAATATGGCAAATACATGATTAGATTGTATAACTTATCACAGAAGTTTTGCTGCAATAATGCACTTTTTGCAAATGGCATCTAGAAAATATTGCATGTTTCTGGGTATACTATTGTTTGTCCCCTGCTTAATATGTAAAAGAAAAAATGGATGCGATGGGTTCCCTCCATCTAACACCCATCTCCCGGCTGGGAGGGCGAAACCTACAAAATTTTCAAATAGAGATTACGCTGAAAACTAAAGCTTCCTACGGAGATGAAAATACAAACATCAGTATCATCAAAACCAAAATCTCTAACTGACCTGAAACTTTCCTATTTGGGTTAGCTTTTTTTTGTTACTTTATTTTTTGACATTTATGTTTTCGTTGTTATGGCGTGTTTGTTTACTCACATGCTCACTCATTCTTTGTCGTCTCCCTCCATGCTGCTATATTGGTGTACTTAATTAAATCATTATTGATATTATAATGGAATCTCACACAGCTAAACTAGCTCAACAGTGACTAGAGGCAATTAAGAAATATCTAAACTTAAAGAGATTGAACGAGCAAGGAGGCAAAAAGAAAAAGAAAATTTGGAATATGAAGAAATTAGACAAAGGAGTGAACCACATTCACCAAGTAAGAAAGAAACAACTTGAAGTGGTCTGAGCAATTGGGTCACTCAAGGAAGTGGTCTTATTACTCCCTGTCCCAATAATGTCCTTGCCAATGTTGAACGATTAGAAATTCTAATTGGCAGAAAACAAGCTGGTAATAATTCCCCAGAAATCATTAATGAAGCAGCTGCTATTTGTCAGAGATTATTTACAGGTGATAGCATGGATATTAATGTTTATTGATCCCTCATTGATGAAATCACCAATGATTACCACAGTAATTAAGGGTATACAATTAGATCAGTGACAAGAAAATAAGGTGATCATACGTAATGCTCACCATGGACCGACCATGGTCAGGGTGATAAATTCGTGATTACCTACATATAAAGCATATTACGGAGATGGACTTGATGTTTTTCAGGGTCTATTTAGAAGGATAGCCCCAAAGCCAATACCATTAGCTGGGGATGAAAGCTATTGGTGTTGTTTGTGATAAAGTTTTCGGTACTTTTGGTGATGTTGCCGGTAAAGCATTCTCATCAATCAAGAATAGACTAGCATGATTAGTATGAGGAAAACCTCAGCCAGTAAAATTACCCAGCACAGAAGTTATGCCTGCAAATGTTAGTAAGATAATAAATCAGGCTGCAAATAAAAAACTAGCAGAGTTGGCTATGCCTGCAAATGTTAGTAAAAATAATAAATCAGGCTGCAAATCAAGGACTAGCAGCAATGGCATTGCCATCGATGGCTGGTGTACCCCTATCAGAAAAGGAAAGAGAAAAAAATATAGCTGCTAGTCTGATAGCAGGAAGTGGTCTTTGTGTTAGACGATAACAAATATAATAAAGATGTTCAAACATATATCTGATCCTGCATTCGACATGGATGCACCAGTTATCAAAGATGAATCGGTATGTGATTATCAGTATTATTCTTATGACACGTGTACCTGACAAACGCGGAAGAATCAAATTACAAGTTCAGGATACAAGCAGATATATCCTGCCTGCTGAGGCATTTATTGAGATCGAAGGTAGACTTTTGAAATTAGATAATACAGATTATGGAATTGGTGATTAAGTTGGTTTTGTTAATAATGGTGTCATGGCGTTATTTAAAAGTGCCACATACATGATTGATGGTCGGGAAATTGAGGTCTATCATAACGACATCGACATTGCCACAATGATACTTGGCCTTGCAAGATACAGCGATGATTACTCATGATCAGCTGGTCCATCAATGATGTTTGCAAAGGATACAACTGATCATCCAGAAAACAGAAGCGTAACACTAAATGCAGCTGGGACTGAAGTTGCATCGATGAATGAAAATTTCAACTTGGGATTCGCAACATGTCAGTCAGTGTTGAACGACAATGAAGGATTTTTATGTGCAATTCCACTGTCACATATCTTTGGATTTTGTAGTAATGTTAGAAAGGTTATCTTCAGGGCAAAACACACAATCGTCCTTGTGAGAAAACCTACTGATGATGATGCAGTATGGCACGCTGAAGGAGTTGATCCAGCTGCAACAGCGGCACTTAATGGAAAAGTAATACCGACAAAACTTTCGTTGTGGATGCCAGTAATGACTCCAACAATACCTGAAGAAGAACGTTTGCATTCTTTCATGAGTCAAGGTGGTAAATCAACATTGTCATGGTTGACGATGACCACAGATAGTGTTCAAAGTAACATTAATGGTTTATTCACATGGCAGATAGCATCACAGCAAGGTGTCTCTGCACCGCGACATATATTTATTGCTTTCCAAGATGCTACATGAGTAAACTCACAAATACGAAGTACAATGATATTTGACATACTTGGTGTTACTGAAGTTTCACTGAGGATAAATGGACATCAAGAACCAGCCGAGGATATATTACTGGATTTTGAAAATAATCATGTTGCACATGCATATCATCATTTGATGACATTCATGGGACGTGATCAGAATGTTGATACTGGTTTGCAAAAATCTTGGGATTTTACAGCGTTGTATCCGATCTATTATTTCTCATAGGAACACTTGGATTTGTTCAGACAATCAGTAGTTGATATACACTTTCGAGCTCGTGTGGTAAGAGGAGTTATTGCTAATTACAGAGCAATCGTTGTTATACTCTCAGATAAAACAATGTTGCTTGAAGGTGTTGGTGGACAAATGAGAGTCATTGATGCTCCATTAGAAAGCATGTAATTGAATCGATCATGATTTTATAATGTCATATCATCATGTTAGTGTTACTCTGACTTCTGGTCAGATTAAAAAGCTACAATCAGTATCAAAAAAGAATTTGGGAATGAAAATATTACTGAAATCAGCACAAATCGCAGGTGGTCCAAATAAACTATCACTAACTGAACGTCAACTCAGGCACTTCAATGACACCAAATGATCAAAAACCGGCGTACGACTTGATTTTTCTGTGAGTGCCATTGGCGATATTGCCAAGACAGGTGGTATATTTCCACTTCTCACAGCTATACCAGGAATCATCTCCGCTGCAGCCCCAGCTGTTGCAAAAGCAGCTGCACTCGGTGCTGTTGGAACTGCAGCAGGTATGGCATTAAAGAAAGCAACACTATAATGAATAAAAACTTTCAAAATAAAAGGTAAAGGTCTAAAACTGCCAGGAACCCCTCGTTCATGGTACGGAAAAGGTCTAAGACTTCCCGGGACACTTCGTTAGACACAAAGCATCTCCTTCCCATGGCCAATTTTGATTTACTTGATGCTGCTGTGTGATTAAATATCAAAAACTGCAGAGGTGTTTTTATGTGTGATCAATTACCAAACAACCAAATCGTGTTGAGACCGGTATCATTAATCTCAGTAGAAGTTCTGGTCCAGGTACTCATTGGGTTGCATACGTGATTGATCCATGTGGAATTGTTTATTTCAATTCGTTTGGACTGGCACCACCAAAGGAATTTTTAAAATATGTCAACGGACTTCAGAATATTCCAATCTGGTATTCACCATTACCAACACAGACAATAACTGATTTGCCAATATGTGGCCGTGAAGTAATTGTTGTATTCAATGCTATTTCAAAATCTTCTGATGCACCTCATAAAGTGGTACATATGAACACGAGTTCTGTTTTAAATAATAACCAATCATATAATGGTTGATATTTATGGAAGATCCTCTATCAAAGACAAAAAAAAAGAAGATGATATTGATTTATCGAAGTATGCCACTAGAGATGATCTTGCTGATATTATGAACTTCTCTGGAGTTGACCAGGATGAAGTTATTTTTCAGGATAAATATGATGTTTTAAAGACGAGTAATATTAAGTGGATCGACATAATTTGTAGAGTTCTCAGTGCTACCACGGATAATATTCCAGTATTTACTGACGGTGGTAGAATGAGAGACTCAAATGTATCAATCGCAACTATCAGAAATGAAATTACAAAAAGTGTTACTGATCGTTTACGATCCACCAGTGATGCAATGACAGGTGAACTCAACATGAATGGAAATAAAATCATTGTTTTAAGAGAACCAACAAGTGATGAAGATGCCGCAACAAAGAAATATGTGGATGATAAAGATACTACAATCGATGACAAATTAAATACACTATGAGCCGAGTATGACATTCACGTAAATATGTTTTTAAATACTCATAGAAATTTTCAAAAACTTAATAAAATCACAGATGATTCTTTGGAAGTCCAATGGTTGCTGACATAAAACTCTATGAAATTAACACAATACTAGAAGATATTGTCAGCGGAATTCCTGATATCATTCAAAAAACTAATCTGATTAAAATTCCTCACAAACAGATCACCAATGTGGTATATACAGTATCATCAGGATCATCAACATTGACACAGCAAAACACTATCAAACATTCCACGGAAGTCACTGGTGTGTATAGGCTGTCTGTGTTCAGCGCTACAAAATTTAGGATATTTACCATATTTCTATGACGTCATTCAACCGATAATTTTTCTGGAACTGTGTCTATTATGTTAAATCAAGCGGTCGAAGAAATGTTTATACTGGAACCATCTGATAAAAAATTAACCACATCGTCTTACTGGTGGTGTCTGGAATTTGTCGCTGGAACACCTCAATTGATTACTTAATACTTTAGAGTATATGATTCCAGAAACGTCATATTTGAATATTGTAAACAAATACAGATACGAGCAAGTGTGTTTGTTACACACCCAACTGAAAAACATCATTGACAAATACACAATAAAAATAAAAAATTACCATAGACATATCGTTGTTACTGATATAATTGTTTATTCTGCATCTGCCGTAGTTGCTGGAACAGCAACTATAATCAGATCATTATCAGCCACATATATAATAGCACCAATAATTGGATATTGGTGTTGCAGTTGTAACCGGCGTTGCTGGAGCTCTTAATATTATTGCAAAAAAGATATATACATGTGCGGCTGATAAATTACATGAATATCAAATATTGCTATCAGTGGCAACACATGCACACACCAAATTATCATCGTTAATATCATCAGGGCTCAATGATGGAAAAATATCAGATCAGGAATTCACGGAAATGATTAAGGTTTACAACAACACCTCTGGTTTGGCAACTGGAAATCAAAACCTGCCATCTCCAACAAAGACAGAGTCACCTTAATTTAAATCCTGATTTAAAATCAGGAAGTAAATAATAATAATATCATCAACGATGACATCACAAGAACTCCTCCAACAAATTGTTGCTAATACAACACCACCAACAACTACGATGATATCAACGAGCTCAACTAATCCTGAATTCAACATTATCTTTCCAACTGCAATTTCAGCCAAGGAAATAGCATTAGCACAATTAAGAGTATATTACAGTTGGCCAAATATGAGATCAAATCATTCGGTGGGTTGCCTGCAAATAATTCGTTAGTGTTTTCTTATAAGAATAAACCCGATGGAACTCCAGATTGGCAAGTTGTAGGTATCCCTACGGGCAGTTATCAAATCGAACAGATCAACGACAAATTCCAACGCAGAATTAAATCTATCACAGGAAAAGAATCTAAAATCGCTATTACTGTTCATGAACCAACATTATCAGCTGTGATAAAAATATCAGCGCCCGAGTACACTGTAGATATACATCAATCATCGATCAGAACTGTATTAGGATGGCCAGAGGTAGCACCTGTTTATCAAGGACCACCAGAACCTCAACCAGCTGATTTTATCACAGACAAAAAAAATATTTTTAAAGTATCCAGAATAAAGAAATCTTAATATATGGAAGTTATCCTTATCAAGTAATATTTTCAATGTTGATGGTAAAAATTATATTGAATGGATATTCTGTGATATAGTTTCCACTGAAGAACACCTAAAACAACAAATTAAGAGTGGACGCTCTGGTATAACGCTGGCCAAAGATGAATTAAGTCAGTTATTTCAGCAGTACACACACGAGTTTCCAAATGATAATCTTAAACAAAAAATAATTACAACGATACAACATCTGAATCAAGTTAAATAAGACACTGAATTATTGAATGATTCTGTGATAAAGACTGTAATTCATATAGGTTCTCAGCTGAGAATAGGCCTTACAACTGGCCTTGCTCCACGTTATCCAGATGAAACATATAAGGATAATTTTCTTGCATATTTTAAGATCACAGAGGCAGATCTGCCAACATTTAAATTACCATGGCTTGAAATTGATAGAATACAACCTGCTGTCAAAGATATAATCGATGAATATTTTCAAGCAATATTAGAATTAGGGAGAAAAATATTCCCTCTCGCAATTATTCTCAAACATAACACCGATCCAGACGGTGGTGGTCATCATGTATCAATGATTGCAATTAATTTGGTGTGTGATGCTCTTGATGGAAGTTATCAAGTAGATACTGAAAAATCCAGACAAGCACAACAGGGATATATCTTATATTCATTTACCCCTGAAGTACCTGCTGGGTTTTTAATTGTGTCAGTGCCCGTTAATCTGGTTTATCTGCGATGTCATAATCCACTGTTGTCATGGATACATTTTAGACTTACTGACCAGGCTGGACATTTACTTGACCTACGTCAAGAAGTTCTGGCAATAAGTTTGTATGTACGCTCATAGAGCGTCATCGTGACTGATCTCTTCTCAAATTGAACAACACAAATAAATATAATGGATGGAATAATTGCCGAGATAGAAAAACTAACCCTTGCACAACAATTGATTGTGTATTATTATTGTTTAAACAAACTTCGTAGTAATATTCTCGATGTTGTAATCGATATAGTAAAAAATTCTGAATTAATGAAAAAAATGAAATAAATCTGAATCAGAATAAATCTGAATCTGAATAAATATTATTATCAGAATAAAACCTAAAATATATTTCAGAATCTGAATAAATATTATCTGAATAAAACCAAAAATAAAAATATTTCTGAATCAGAATAAATATTATTGTCTGAATAAATATTATAATCAGAATCTGAATCTGAATAAATATTATAATCTGAATCAGAATCAGAATAAATATTATAATGAAATTTTATTTTTCTTTTACTGAAAATCAGACTAAACTCTGAAAGTCGATGAGGGGGGGAATACCCGACTAAAAATGAAAATCAGACTAAATTCTGAAAAATTGATGGGGTAAATGGCACTCAAAATTAAATTTTTGGTGATAAAATTATGCTGCAACAATAAAAATATTATTTTTTACTAACCAGCAACAAAAATAGATATTATCATAATAAAAATTTTATTTTTGCTGAGTATCGTTCAGATTTCATAATGTGATGGGGTAAATGATACTCAAAATAATGATTATCGTTTGGATTTCATAATTTGATGGGGTAAATACCCAACCAAAAATCAAAATCAGACTAAATTCTGAAAGTCAACGGGGTAAATGGTACTCAAAATAACAAAAATCTCTCTTGATAAAAAATAAAAAATAAATCAAGAATAAAGAATAAATATTATAATATGAATCAGAATCAGAATAAATATTATAATCTGAATCTGAGTCACTTTCATAATCCTTCTTGACTTTCATCAGTGACTTCATCAGTGACTTTATAAAAAATGGGTCGTTTCATGATCAGACATAAATTTTTTAGCTGTCACACATATGAACTCATAATCTTTTTTGTTTCGTATTCACATGATAACTCTGATCTAACTTTCTCAATCGCATTTGCGAGTGAAACAAATTTTCAAATATCCTCATCATCGACTTAAAGTAGAGATTGTTTCACGGCCTGTTGAAGTAATTTAATGAATCTATACTCAGCTGCTAGCTTATATTTCCCATCATATTTCCATTCCTGTAGCGCTTCAAAATCATTTATAATTTTTTCAGGGTCCAATTGTTCTGATAATTCTATATCCTTATCATTTAATTTTTTAATCTCAGAAATAATTGCATGAATATTTTCGGAATTCATTATATAATAAATATTTGTTTAAATTAAAAATAAATCTGAATCTGAATCAGAATAAGAATAAAATGAATCTGATTATATTTTCTGAATAAATCTGAATCTGAATTATAATAAAAATGTAAAAATATATCTGAATCTAAATCAGAATAAAAATAAATTTGAATCTGAATAAAAATAAAAATAAATCTGAATCAGAATCAGAATAAAAATAAATCTGAATCAGAATCAGAATAAAAATAATAATAAATCTGAATCTGATGAATATATTGTGAATAAATCTGAATCTGAATCAGTATATAAAAATATTTCTAAACAAAAATAAACAGTAGCAATGATGAGTCGTTATCATTCCACATGGTTCCTTCATTGCCAGTATTTGCTGTGGAAGGGTCCCTTCATTGATGCCTTTCTTATGTATGGGGGTACCCTTAAGATTTTCTTTCTGGCGACATTCTTTCTGAATGTCCTTGTGTGGGGTACCCTTCAGTGAGATTTAGAGCTCAATCAAGCTACTGCTTATTTTGGAGGCTCCAGTTTCAAAAAAAACAAACCCCGGGGTGAGTAAAAAATACACCCACCACGTGTTCGACGTGGTGAGGAGGTGTACATGATCCCTTGGGGCTTGGAGCCCCCACTTATTATGAAAAATTGACATCGTACCACCACCGTCGACGATATGTCTGTAATGGGAATAGAACCCCAGGCTTCAGTATGAGAATCCAACGTTCTAGCACTGTGCCACGGAGTCATTCTTACAAATATATGTTTCAGAAATTTTTATGAAGTTACCTATGCTGGATAAGCAGGCAACCTACACACAATCAGTATACTGAATAAATCTAAACTGTGCAGCGTGAATTTATTTCAGTTTCTAAGACATTTTATAAAATATACTGTATAAAATACCTGTATTTCTGCAAGATGTCATCCAAGAGTTAAAAGTGCATGTAGGCCTATGCACACGCAAGCAGTACATGACTCAATTAGAAACAGAACCGACTGGCATATACACAATAGCTATACTGAAGTTATCAAACGGTTGTGGCAAAATACACACTTGTGGAGGGTTCCTACAAGTGATCAGTATATACTGAATAAATCACAATTGTTGTATAATTGCGTTAACTGCAGTGTAGGTTTATTTCAATTTCTAAAACATTTTATAAAATATACTGTATAAAATACCTCTATTTAATAATCTGACATACATTTATGCAGTATGTCATCGGGGGAGGTTAAAGTATATGTATTGTGAGCCCAGACTTGTTGCGGCAGTTTTACCTGTACAATTATGTTAATCCTGTCTACCTGTAAGAGCTAAAAATAACTTACCTGGAATTTGTGCAGTTGAGAAATAGTAATATTACACACTTGCAAGCGGGGCAACTACTTAATTACTCTAGCGGAGAAATCATTGCTTGACAGAGTTATCTCCCTTCATCATCTAATACAATAGGGATATAGTAAAATGTTATTTTTTGGTTACATTTTTGGGAATACGTCGATTTGGTTATATTATTTGTGACAAAGTGTATTTAACACCTGTAAATATCAAAATATTTGCCAGCTGCATATGTCGAAGGAAATATTATTTCTTCGTCTGTCTCTACATTTACAGATTGAATAGCTTTTGCAGGATTATTACCACCGCCAGTATTTCCAAGCTTGCAATTCTGACTCTGTGTAATAGCTCGTAAATTTCCCAAAGAATTATCAGTTTTACTGCTGTTGATATGATCGATGACAAGTCCGTCTTTGATCACTCCATGAAAACATTCATACACGAATCTAGGAGATAACTATCTTTCTTTTCAACACTAAATATGACATAATCTTTATTATCAACAAGACCGACTGTTTTTTTTTAATCGACAGTTTCTGATTACATCATCATGAGATGCCTCATAATTTTTGATTGGGGATACTTCACAAATTCATTTTGATCCATTTATATAATAATATTATTTGTCTAAGTTATTATTTTATTGTTGAGGTGAAAATCTGGCGAGATAGTCTTTGGCGTTTTTTATAGGAGATTCGACTCCATCGGTATTATTTTTTTTATCATAATATCATTTCATCTCTCTGTATGTTTTACTACTACATTGCACACAAAACTGCATTTTCCTCTGACCCCAGCACCACATTTCAAACACGGTTTCGGTCCTAGACTCTCCCTATGAACGCTTTGCATGTGAAATCTACAGAATTCATTTACGCAAGTCATGTTAGAAGAAAGTGAAGAACTGATCATGAGCCACTTGCACTTATTCTTTGCTTCAATCATTATATATATAATTAATCTTCAATTTAAATATATATTTGGCTTAATTATAATATGGAGGAATTTACGAGATTATCTGCAATTAAGCCCTCTAAAGCCAGATTCGATCTCGACAGAATAACCCCTCAATTACCAAGGTGAGCTTTGGTTGATTTAACAAATAAGATTCTAATCAATCGTATCAGTGAAGCCAAGAGAGAATTTCACGATGATGATGCAGCCCATGTATGGTCAACATTCAGAATTGTACGCGACACCTGTGGCGTTGCCGATGGTGTTGTCGATGCTGCAATGAATGACAAGCGAGCAGTGACAATTATTAATTATCTCAACGCTGCACGAAAATATATTTTCAAATAAAATTTATCGTAGCAACAGACGACGACACATGGATTATCAGTGACAAACGTGATCCTGTTCATGTGTCTCGTCAGGGTCATAGTGGAGGTATTGTAACAATAAATAAAAATTCAAAACCAGGAATACTGACTGGAATTGATAGACCTTATTATGAACGAGCATATCCTGTAACGGCAGTTGTTTATGCGACATATCCACTGAATGATAAACCTAACGTCGATAAACTTCTACCAATGAAAATTTCTTGTCTGAATTGTGTTGCTGAGCGAGTTACAGAACATTTCACAAATGTGAAATGAGGAAACGGTTTAACAGATCTAAGGTGTAAAAAAATAAATTAGTAGGCAGAAACAGTTAAAGATACTGGAGCATCTGTCAAAGATGTTGCTGAAGTGGAAAAAAAATTAAGATTTCCAATAAGAGTGAAGACATTAACCATAGAGATTTTGTATGAATCGAAATATAAAAGAAATGGAACTTCGATAGAAATTATTGATCATAATGCACATGCGTGGACTTCGGATATAACAGTATTTCCACAAAATCGAACTGTTAAATTCTATAGTGGCAATATGTTTGATATTATCAGAAATATCAGTAAGAGTGATCCTGTATCTGTGTGGTTGTTTCAGAGTTCAGAATCTGTGAACAGTGATAAAATTGTTATGATCAGTTTGTACGGCCTGTTGGAGATATTTATCATACAGAACATCTCCATGACGAAATGAAAATCTTGCATTGAAATACACGGACGCCGATTTCATCAGTGCTGATGAAATCACTGTTGAACAATTACTCAGTGATTGTTTTACGGTTCCGTCAGTCGCTGCACATGCTGCTCAGAAGAAAAATTCATGGAAACCAATATGATTAGAATTTCTTGAAGCTATCCGATGCAGTTGTATCGAATACGGACACGGCGGATTATGGAATACTAAATACAATTATAAAGATGTTATATCGGTTGATATGGTTCAATGTTATCCTGGAAGTTTTCTTGGATACGGAGAGTGTTCTGAGTATTTCAAAAGATTTGGACATACAACGCATGAGATGACCAGAGTTGTGATAAATGGACCTTTACCAGATTTTGACCTGACCGGATTTGCCTGTATTGAATCATTCAAGTTAGCATGGAATCTCCATCCGGTTGTTTATGTTTGGTTTGGGAGACATTTTTCAGAAAAATGTTGGGTTCCAATAGTTTTAGTTAGATATATGAATGATACAGGAATTTTGGTGTCATCGACATTCAGTGAAGCAATTATATCATATCGTCCGCAGAAACAAGTTTGGTTACCACAGCAGAAGAAATACTCGGATGATGAAAATATAACTGATTATGAAAATAAACTTGCAAAGGATCACGGCAGAAAAATAATTGGTAAATTTACTCAAGGTGAATCGTATGATCACAAACGACATTGTTGTAGACTATTCATAAATGATGCTAAAAAATTTTTATAAGCTGAGAAAATTATTTATCTGATGGAACTAAGTTAGGTACAATCATGAGCTACACTGATGGTGAATCACCACAGTTTACTCATTTAAGATCTTCGATGCTGGCGTATGTTTCGATAAATTTATTATCAATGATAAACAGATTTTCTGATACCACTGTTAGAGTCGCTACAGATTCATTTTATATCAATAAAAATACACAGAATCACTGAAACAATTAAAAATTTTCAATGACGCTGATTGGGGATCGTGGAGAATAAAACGAGAACAAATTCTTGATTATTCTGTATCAGCTGATTACAGGCCAGAGGAATTATTTTATAAAAATAATCGTTTATTGGAATTATCATTGGTTCCATCTGTGTTTGATCCTGTAACCCGTCGTAAGACTGTTTATCTCAACAGGTGCAGTGGTTCTGGTAAAACAACACGTGCGATTGAATTATTTTGACGATTAAATAAATTCGCCAATATGATTGTTTTGATACCCACACATAGACTTGCATGAGAAATAAACGAACGTGGAGTTAATTCGTGTACATATCACATTTCTTTCGATGGAAGGGAGATACGTGAACTCCTGATCAAATGGGTGAGAGACATATTCCTAAGATTATTATTTGGGACGAGATCTGTACGGTATCATTGGAGGTATTAAAAATATTTCTCAATTAGTTGTTAACGAGAAATACTGTGATTATCATGTGTGGAGATCATGGTCAACCACCACCTTTTGTTGGATCATCTCCACACGAATGGCTGAAAAATTTCATAGATTATTATGAGATGACTGTTGATCATAGAGCTATTGATGAACCACTGAAAGAATTTAAAAGATTGATCAAACTGCAGCCAGATAGAATTCAGTGTAAGACAATATGTGAAATAATTTCAGAAACTCCGATGAATGATTTTTGGAATTTATGGAAGCCCACTGATTTGATAGTCGCAAGTCAGAAGATAGTTTGTGATACACTTCAGGAGAAATTATTTCTGTTACACAAGAAAAGATTTTTGGATTTGCCTGTTCCTCTTTGTTATCACCCAGCAGATACATGAAAACAAAATATTACGGTCAATATTCCAGGAACGAATGAAAAACAAAATCTCGTTCTTAATGATGTTGTTGTCGATTTTAGCGCAGTTGAGAAAGCATTAATGCTGGATAAATCTCCATGGATGTTAGGGTACACTTTGACGATTCACTCGACACAGGGATTAACTATTTCTGATACAAATATCTGGATTGTCGATGATTGGATCGAATGGTAAAATTTAGTTTATCTAGTGGTTTCGAGAGTCAGAAAAATATCTCAGCTCAAGAGAGTTGTAATAGATCACGCGATGACTGAGGAAATAACTGATAGAAACATTAAAGATGTTGTCAAGAAAAAATTAGTTGGTTATCAGCAATCTGACAAAAAAATAAACGTGATTTTGATCTCGATGTTGATTTTATCATGACACTAAAACAACAACAGAATAATCATTGTGCGAGCTGTAATACAGTAATGATGTGGAAGTATTCGAACAATAATCCGAAACAATTCACCATTGATAGAATTAATAGTAATCTCGGTCACACATGTGAAAATGTGATACTGACCTGTCTTGAGTGTAATCGACATAGGGGTGCTAGTGTTTTGCTTTTACAGAAGTGAAGGCAGTGGTAATTGTGTATCTTCAGGAATTACTTGTAATTGTTCACATACAAATCCATGCTGAGGAGCAGTTGAATCTAGTCTGTAGATTGCAGGTCTACCCATGGATCTTACCACACAGAAAATTTTATGTGTGGTCACACTCCAAATAGGATCAGTTGCTCTTTTTTAACTACCTTCAAGTTCACTGGGTTCATATAAATATCTTACAGTCACATTACCCAGTACTGGTTGTTTTGAGGAAGAGTCACGTCATTGTATTGGTATATGTTTTTTTGTGATCGTGCTGATGGGTTTCATGGAAGTTGCAGAAGTAATTTCATTATTTAACGCAGCTATCACACTTGGTAGTCTTGCAACCCATTCATGAGATCTTTTGTCCCCAGACTTAAGGTCAGTGGATATTTCCTTTGCATATTGATATCCAAATAACCGCTCAGCAAGTGTTCAGTTAAATCGTTCAACGATTGCCTGATCGCGATGAATTGCAGTATGTCCTCGTCTGATTTTGACATTATGTTTTTTCATCAGAGATGATACTGCACCAAGAAATTCTTTGCCAGGATCAACCTGTAGTAGCTGTGGCCATCGTAGTCCACCACGTTGATAAATTCATTCAAATGCAGATGCAACTTCAGATGCTGTTTTAGTTGATAGTGGTTCTGCTTCTTTATATCTACTTGCAACGTCAACAACAGTTAACATGTATTTGTATGTGCATGATTGACATCTACATGTTTTAATAGTATCATGAGGTAAAAACAAAATATCTGCTTGATGAACTTCATTGGGAGCGCTAACATCAAAATGTGCATACTGAATTTGTTTAGGTGGTGGTAGATAAATTTGCTATATTGCTTGTCATGCTAACCAGTTTGCAGCAACAGAACGTGCTACACCTGCTGCATCAGCAAGTTTATGAATTGCTGCTCTACCCCTCCAATATCCTCTTGGGCTGTAATAAATCGATTCCATTATAATAGTTATCTATGATTAATTACCGGCCCCTAGTACTAATTTTCCTTTCAATGCAGATTTTACTCGGAAGCTAGCAAGTTTTTCTCTGAGAGATTTATTTCTTATGGAATTTAACTAGTGAATCAGCTTAACATCTGCAACATGTCGTTGTTGTAAATCTTTATTTTTATATGCAACATGATGAATGTGGCACACTTGATCAATCACATTTATTGGATACTCCCCGGGTCTTGGTTGGTCTCATTCATCAATTCAGATATCAAGTCGGGTTCCAGGACCACAACAACTATATCCAGGAAGATGTTTTTCTCCTGGGTATTTAGCCCATGGAGTCCCTGATAATTTTCCCAGTGAAGCAGTGATATCACCACCTGTCTTTGTATGAGGTGAAATAGATTTGTATTTGCTTGTACCACATTTTACACACTTGCCTGTAAGTGCAAGCTTTTTATTTTTTGTTGTTGTTGTTAATCCACTGGTGGGGGTGGATGCTCTGCATCGAACACAATATAAATTCATATTATTTATTATATTTGTACAACACGGATGTCATTGATTTCTCAGCGACACGAAAACTAGAGCCAATCAAACAACATGCAGCGCTACCAAATTCTATCAGAGCAATTATAATAGGTTCATCTGGGTCTGGTAAGATGCAATTATTGCTTAATCTGATAATGAGATGGCTAAAGTGGGATAAGTTGTATTTAGTGGCACCATCTGTAGATGATCAGCGATGCTACGATGTGCTTAAAGATTTTAATGAAGAAGCGAAGTCGTTGGATGAAGATGATAATGACATTGTTGATTTTATCACTGATATTGATGAAGCTCCATCTGTGGATGATCTCGATGGACGTATTAATGATCTCATAGTATATGATGATGAGATGTTGGACAAACAATCAAATCCAGCTCGGATATTTGCTCTAGGCAGACACAAGAATACAGATGTGATTTATGTTACTCAGTGATATACACAAATACCTAAAGTGATCAGAGATAATTGCAGTATTTTAGTTGTGTTTAATGGAGTCGATACACATACTCAGCGAAACATTCATCAGACTTGGTGTTCAGGGGATATGGATATGATGAAATTCAAAAATTTCTTCTCAAAAGCACAAGGTACCCCACATGGATTTATCACGATAAATTTACATGATCCTCGTTTGCGATATCGTATGGGTCTCGATAATATTTTTGATTGAAAATCACAGCAGCAGGGAGGGCAACGACAAAGAATGAGTGAGCGCTTGAGTAAACAAACACACCATAACGACGAAAACATAAATGTCAAAAAATAAAGTAACAAAAATAAGCTAACCCAAATAGGAAAGTTTTGGGACAGTTAGAGATTTTGGTTTTGACGTTATTGACATTTGTATTTTCATCTCCATAGGAAGCTTTAGTTTTCAGCGTAATCTCTAATTGAAAATTTTGTAGGATTCGCCCTCCCTGCTGCTCCCATCTCCCGGTTGCTTATTTCTCCATCTGTCTGTCACTCTATTATTTCTGCTATTTAAATCTGACAACAAATGAGATATATAGATTAAACATGGTATTTTTATATATCATTACTAGAAGATGTCATGTGACACATTTGGGGTTCTATCTGCATGGTCATGGTCACATGTCAGTATTAAAAGTGGTTTGTAACTGTTATTTTTGCCTAATACCACAGTTTGTGTCCTATCTTCAAGGTCCAAGTTATAGGTTTCTGGTAAATATGTTATTTATTTATTGTTTTCATAATGCTGCTCAAGATACAGGGTGGAACTTATGTACACTTACGTTTCACAACTATACAATGTGTCACTTACCCCAGTTAAACTCAAGGTCAGTGAACAATGTAGCTTCTGTTTTATTTTTCTGTTATTAGTTTAACACAGTTTGAGATAGAATAGTGAATCTTGACAATTGGGGATCACATTGAAATTCATATTCAAGTTGCCATTACCGATTTTGTACACTGCTATTTAACTCTGATCATTTTAGATCCTAGTACAACAATAAGCTCTTTAGGTATCAATGTCAATGTATGTGTTGGATACCACATTCAGGGTCATATTTTCAGGTTCAAGGACAACATATTAACATTGTTTAATTGCTACACTGTAACTCAACAGTTATTTCACATCAGAATATACACATGTGCATCGATACTCATATATGTTTAAGTTTATATTTGCAGTCCTACCTTTAACCTCAAAGTCACAGACCAAAATAACTGATTTTGCTTTTTGATGTACAGGAACTTGGTATGCTCATATAACAATACCACAGATTATGTGGGTGGAGGGGTTGTACCAAAGTGAGGTTCATAACTTTTCAATAAAGTTAAGATTATGTATTACTTTGCACATCTGCCCTGTAACTGTTCATTTGCCAGAAGGGTTTGAGTTCATTGCTATACAATGTTTGACCTTATTAGTATAAACAGGAATAAAGGTCACTGAATTTACTTCCTCCTCCATTGATTGTTTTACTTTCAGGAGCTCTGACGCCATTGTATCTGGCCTTGTTGCCACCAAATGTGGTCAGCCCCAAAGGTGAATTTGTTAGTGAGAAGATGGTTGAACATTGGCCATCATAGTTTGGTACATATACCAACAGATAGCTGCTTAAAGGAGATTCCTGGTGTATAAATTAATATTTTTTAAAGCCCTAATTGAAGCATCTTTTAAAAGTTTTGAAACTTAACTAGCTTTTGAACCTGTTATATTATACTTAGGACCATGTTTAATGACAGGGCTAAATGTTCAAGTCAAAATGGGCAGTAATCTGGAATACTGTCTCAAGTCCATTTGTAAGACAGCTATACTGGACTCAGTTACTCAGCTGCTGGTATCAGGAATGTATAATACTTGGAGGACAATATAGAGTTTACTGTATTCAAAATCTAGTCAAACCTCCGTAAAGGTCACATCTTTAAACAACCAACTGTCTATTTTTTTTTTCAGAGACCTTAAATATAATTATGGCAGAAAATAACCTTTAGTGAAACAAGATCTGTCACTTCTATCACTTTCCACAGGTAAACAAGTGTTCAGGAAAACCCTTCATCCTCTCATCCTTACGGGGTAAAAATCAACTGGGCCGAGTAAAACTTTACCACATACTTGTCCATGGGTCAAGTACATGCGTATTTGCATCTCAAGATTTATTCTGAGTTTATTTTATAGCCTTAATATGTGCCAAAAATTCAACATTAGTGAACAATTAGCATCAATTATAGATTATTTTTGCCTAATTGGTCTCCTTGTTATAACAGTGCAAGGGAGCTGACTTTGTTTTTTACGCAGGTACCCGATGTAACTTTGATGCTAAAATGGATAAAAATCATGAAAATATTATGTTGCATTGGCAAACAGAGCCCTTAATTTCTCAATGATATTTCCATTTACTTTCACACTTCTCTGCTTCTTAGCATCTTTCTGATCTAGAGATCCCTGATAATGAGCTATCACACATCTTTAGGAGTCAAATTTCTGAGACAGAGAATATCACAATTATTTTATTTTGTGTCTAGTCAGACATTGTTACACTTGTCATATGTTACCAGTACTTTCAAGACTGAAGCTTTACTGATAAATTGTCTTGCCAAACAGAAGATGCCTGCATATAGTTCTATAAGAATGTAATTACTTCTCATAAGTAAAATCTTGCCAACTTACATTTTGGAGTAAGTATTTTAATTCTCTTAGCCAATTTCCAGCAATTTTCACATGAGGGATTCTATTGTAGTCTATTTGTAAAACACATAATGACAAGAAATGAGCTGATTGGTCGAAATTTAGAGTCATAGCCTAGAAATGTTCCAACTATATTGGCTAATCAGCAGTTTTTCCTTTTATAGTACCCTTGAGTAGCTTTACAGAAAGGAGGTTTGACCAGATTGGATCATTTGGTACAATGTTGGTGGAAATTGAGACAGATGGAATTCTTTTTTCCAATGCATGTTACTGGCCATGTTTTGTTTACAAAGTAATCACACACATAACTATCTGCTGGCATGTCAGGCATGAAAATACTGGTAACCTGGGACAAGCGTAACACTGTCTGATGAGGAGAAAATCACAGAATGTAGACATTCTCTGTCTCTTACCCTTTGCCAAATTTAACTCGTAATGAGGTCTGAGAGCTCTTGAAATGGAAAGTTTTCTTACATTAAAATGACACCTATAGTGCTGGAAGGTGTCACTAGGGACATGAATACCACTAAGAAATCAAATGTGTGCCACTGCAATCTATCAACTTATAAATATTGTCTCTTATTATATTTTCTTTAAAACCACTGTGGTGGCTAGAGTGGTTAGAGTGTCTGCCTCAGATTCAAGTTTGCAGGTTCAACACCCAGCCAAGTCATACCAAAAACTTATAAAATGGTACTAACAGCTGCCACAATAAGCACTCAGCATTAAGAGGTTAATGCTGGGACTGGTTGGCCTGGTGTCAGGATAATATAACTGGATGGGACATGATGCTACATGTCTGCAGCAATATGTTCCAGTGCTTAACTATAAACTAAACTGCCACACTGCAGACATCATAGTGATATGACTAAAAAATGTCTTTTAAAGAAACATGTATTAGAACTTATATTTTCATGGTTGTGACCCATTTTAGTATATGCATCAGGTACTTGCAGTTCTTTAGTAAACGTGTAAGCAATGTAGTGGACAAGTGTACTGTGTTGAGGATAATAAAGACAAGGACAAGTAACTGTTGCAGCTCACTCGTCCCATGGATGATTACTTGTAATGTTTTTTTTCTTGAGGTCTCCAGGTGGTTACTTAGGACAAGCTGGCCTGCATATTTGATATCTTATTTCATCTTATACAGATCAATGTATATTATCATCATTGTTATTTTATGTGATAAAAAAATCCCTCATTCCCTCCCTTTTACAATCACAAAACAGTTTGTTGTTTTAGGGGAACAAAACAGTTTTTTGAGTAATTAAATGCTTCATAATCATGATTGCTTTACAGCTTCAATTCACTATATTAAAAGAACAGTATTATAAACCATGTATTTGGGTTTGTCTTTTTACTCTTGAAATCCTCTTTTGTAATATTTATATTTGTCAGAGTGGTATAAATATTTGGCATTGAGTTAGGATAGGAACCCATATTTCTAACAAGACCTACTTTACCAGTAGTTGATTAAACACAAACTTGAAAATGCAAAATAAGTCACTATATTTTCTTCAATGATGTTCAGACTCTTTGTAAATATGAGTGCAATTATGAAGTTACTTCAATAGAAACAATACTGTAAGATAAAGATAAATACAAAAATCTGGAACAAACGTGCAATCGAGAGTTAAAGGTGAATGTGACCTACTTTTACAAGCAGTGATAATACTTCTTGAGATGAACACAGTCATCAAACTTCTTGATCACCCAAGCAACCAACCATTTTGACAAATTTGCAGCTAGAACAAACTTCACATTTTCACAGAAAACAACAGCACTGATGGGAAATGCAGTCTTGCCATAAAGTGATGGGAAATGCAGTCTTGCCATAAAGTGGTTCTGGTGTAAATCATTAAGTTCAGCAGTCTAAATATGGAATGTCTAAATATGGAATGCTTTCACATTATAACTCGCTCGTTTTTGAGCTGTCATGTGAATGTTTTGATCATCTACAAAATCAACTGATCTCGTTACATCATTCCATCCACTACAACACGGACACATGCAGACAGAACAATTAAACACAAATCTTGACTGTAAAAACATGTATAAAGTTTCAAACTTAAACATACAGAATTGACTCCAATAAACTCAGTATCATTGTGTAGTTGGATGATCCATACATATACCCATTTGTTTAGAGGGTGAGACAAAATTCAGTTTTCTGGAATAGACCAATTGTTGTTTGCCTGGAACTGTTTGATTAGAAAAGAACAAAATTGGTACATTTGTATATACTCAAATTTGATATATTTGTATGTAATCAAACTTAATACATTTGTATATAATAAAAATTGATACATTTGAATATTATCACAAGTCTACGCTCTTAAAATAAGTAACAGAAAAGAGTGAAGACAACAAGCTTTGTCAAATTTAACAAATAATTTTTTTCCCTAGAATACAAAGTGAAAAATGAGAAAAAAAAAGAACTTACAGCATTGCGAATTAAATTCAAAAATAATCCAAGAATTAAAGACACAAGTCCTAGTAATAAAATGTCCTGAATAAAACTCAGTTCAAGTCCCGAAGAGTTTCAAACTTGAAGGCAATGACGTGTCTGTTATGGCCTGTTAAGTACTGATGTCTCAACAGTTTCTTGTTGAATCACATAAATATTATTCCAGGTTTGAATTCATTATAAATTTCAATGAATGTCTTTGTCCAAGAATTTTTTTCAGAGCACTTTTGTATATCCAGAGAAAATAATTACTTGAATCCAATAATTTGAAGAAAATAAAATTCAGCCCAAACTGGACACAACATAATACAACCCAAAGTGCTAGATGTTAAAGCACAACTGGTAAAATCTTCACAGTTGCAAGATAATATAGTTCTCTGTTTGACCTCAGGTCACAAATTTGCATTTTCTAAAAGCAACCATTATATGTACCTAATTGAAAATAACTTTCTAGCATGATTTAATGGACCTTGTTTATTTAAAACATAATA
>JAECUM010003419.1:0-44672 GCA_016617855.1 Megalonaias nervosa | reverse complement strand
CAAAAATGCTAAAGATATTTTATCTTGCATTTGGCGACTGATGCTATTAATTGAGGGGTACGAAACCCAACAGAAAAATAATACAACTTTCCCACCATGTAACCACGTGGTGGGTGTAATTTTGCACTCCCCGGGGTTTTATATGGGGGGAGAGTTGTATAAAATCTGTTGGGCGTAGATAAATCCCCTTGTATTCCGTCTATAGTTAAGTTTATGTTTGTGCCGTATGCACAAATCAAAATCATCACCATTTGTATATATTCATGTTCATACAATCATATGTCATTAGGATAAGTTTATGTTTGTGCCGTCTGCAAAAATCAAAATCATCACCATTTGTATATATTCATGTTCATACAATCATATGTCATTAGGATAAGTTTATGTTTGTGCCGTCTGCAAAAAATATAATCAAAATCATCTCCATTTGTATATATTCATGTTCATACAATCATATGTCATTAGGATAAGTTTATGTTTGTGCCGTCTGCAAAAAATATAATCAAAATCATCACCATTTGTATATATTCATGTTCATACAATCATATGTCATTAGGATAAGTTTATGTTTGCGCCGTCTGCAAAAAATATAATCATAAGCATCTATATATAATCATAAGCACCTGTATATAATCATACAATCATAATCATTTGTATATAATCACAAGCATCTGTATATAATCATAAGCATCTGTATATAATCATACAATCATAATCATTTGTATATAATCATAAGCATCTGTATATAATCATAATCATCCTCAAAACAGGTCCCCTGACCTTCTGATCCTGCTAGGATGTCATATGGCAAACTAGGGGCTCACATAGGGTTATGGGGACTACATTTTTTATAATAATTATTCAGAGACTGATATTATTTTTTATTTTAAAGAAATATTTATATATATAATGAACCAAGAAAACATTAATGATATTATTTCTGCTATTAAAAAATTAAAACATAACGGAATAAATCTCTCTGATAATCTCGATCCTGAGAAAATATGTGATTATGAAATATTAAAACAACGAAAAATCGACAATAAATACACATTACCATCCAATTATAAATTCGTAAAATTAATCTATCAGTCTATGTTAGAATCCTTGGCAGTGGTAAATGAAAAACAGGTACAGCTATTTGCGCCTCTTGCACGTTCGATCGAAAATATCAGATCCGAACTATCTCGTGAATACGAGAAAAAGAAGATTGTGGACAATCGTGTAATGCAATTAAGAAAAATTATGTTATTTGATTCTGTCAAAAATGAAAGTGACACTGAGAGCGACGGTGAAGGTACCCATGGCAAAATATAGAGTCGAACTATATACAGCATAAATAAATATTTATTTATTAAGAGCACAGAGTTAGATATATTCAAATATTATCGACTGATCATATTTTATTGAATATGTAGATTTGTATGTTTTATTTGCGACACGTTGTACTGATTGTGGATGTATGCTAAAATGTTCTGCGGCTGCATTCATTGATGGGAAAGATATTTCTTGGCCTGTTTCTGTATTCATGGATTTAATAGCTCTCTTTTTAAATACTTTACATTTTCCAGTATTTCCACGTGCAGAATTCTGACTCGGTGTAATAGCTTGCAGGTTAGATAACCGATTATTTTTGGGATCTCCATCAATGTGATCAACTACAAGTCCATCTTTGATGACCCCATAAAAACATTCGAATATGAATCTATGTGAGAAATAATGTTTATTTCCACTGGTATTAAATACAAAATAACCAGTATTATTAATATTACGGACTGGTTTTTTTCAATCTGCAGTTTCTGATCACACCATCTCCAGACGCCTCATAATTTTTTATTATGGGATGCGCCACAAATTCGTGTTTCTCATAGTACTCAATTTTCAATCGTCTTATAATATCATTGTCGATCATTTCATCATAAGTCTGATTTGTCTGATTCATTTTATATAATAATATTATTTGTCTAAATCATTGTTTTGAAATCTGGTCAGATAATCTTCAACGGTTTTTATAGGAGATTTACCTGATAATGTCAAAGTATTATTTTTTTGTCATAATATCGTTTCAGTTCTCTGTATTTTTTCCGCCACATTTTAAACACAACTGAGTTTTTCCTCTGACTCCAACACCGCATTGCACACATGGTATTGGTCCTGTACTTCCATTTTTGATACTTTGCGCATGATTTCCGCAGTATTTGTTCACGCACGATTTATTACAAAGAGAAGTATATCCAATTTTGAGCCAAGCACATTTGTTCTTTGTTTCAAGCATTGTATATATACTAAAATTTTAATTTAAATATTTGTCTTAATTATATGAACGAATTATCGGCAATTGAACCTAAAAGAGCTAGATTTGATCTTGACACACTATCAGAATATAAATTTAGTACTTCGATGCAAGATCTGGCATTAACGAATGAGGATGTAACCAAACGTATCCGTGAAGCCAAGAAGGAATTTCGTAATAGTGGTGCTGCTCATGTATGGTCAACATTCAGAGTCGGAAATGTTACTAATATAATGAATGACAAACGAGGAAAAGCAATTATTAATCACCTTGATGATCAAAAATATTTTATTTTAATAAAATTTATTGTAAATACAGAAGAAGATACTTGGATTATTCGTGACAAGCGTGATCCAGTCAGCACACAGTCAGGAAGTAATATTGTTCTTTTGAATAATAAATCTAAACCCGGAATACTAACCGGTGTTGACAAATTATATTATGAACGTACATATCCAGTTACTGCAGTTGTATATGCAATATATCCGCTGAATAATAAACCTGACGTCCGGGATCTTAAGCCAATGAGACTGTCAGAGTCAAGAATAAACTGTGTAGCTGAACGAGTTACAGAACATTTCATAAACGCCATACGTGGTAATGGTTTAACAGATTTACGACGTAAAAAAATAAATACTTGGGCAGAATCAGTTAAAGATACTGGAGCATCTATCAGAGATGTTGCTGATCTAGAAAAGAAATTAAGATTTCCAATAACAGTGAAGACGTTAACCGGAGAGATTTTGTATACACCAAAATACACAAAAAATGGAGCTCCTATAGATATTATTGATCATAATTCGCATGCGTGGACCTCAGCAGTAACAATATTTCCACGAGATAGAACGGTTAAATTTTATGATGGTCATATATTTGATTTGATCAAAAATATCAGTAAAAGTGACCCTGTATCCGTTTGGTTATTTCAAAGTTCAGAATATGATTATTACGATCAGTTTGTACGGCCTAATGGTGATATTTACCGTACAGAATCTCTTAATGTAGAAATGGAACATCTTGCGCTGAAATATACTTCTGACGATGTCAAAGTTAGACAATTATTAAATAATTGTTTTACTGTTCCATCTGTAGCGGCTCATTTTGCTCAGGAGAAAAATTTATGGAAACCAACACCATCGGAATTTCTTGAAGATATCCATAAAAGCTGCGTAGAATATGGACACGGAGGATTGTGGAATACTAAATATAAGTATAATGACGTTATATCTGTTGATATGGTAGCTTGTTATCCTGGAAGTTTTCTTGGATACGGAGAATCTTCTGAATACTTTAAGAGATTCGGACATCCATCACACGAGATGACCAGGGTTGCGATAAACGGACATTTACCAGATTTTGACTTAACCGGATTTGCTCATGTAGAATCATTTGAGTTTGCAGAAAATCTCCATCCGATTACTTATGCTTGGTTTGAAAGACATTTTTCAGAAAAATGTTGGGTTCCAACAGTACTATTGCGATATATGCTTGATGCTGAAATTTTAATATCTTTACAGGTGAGTGAGGCAATTATATCATATCGGTTACAAAAGCAAGTTTGGTTACCAGAACCAAATAGATATAATATTGATGATGCCAGGAAAGAATTTCCTAATCTTAATGAAGATGACATTATTAAAATTACTAATAATATACGTAAATTCAGGGACGAGCACGATGAAAAACTTGCAAAAGATCTTGGTAGAAAGATAATTGGTAAATTTACTCAAGGAGGAGCATATTATCATAAAAGACACTGTACAAGATTGATTATGGACGATGCTGAACTCGATTTTATAATCGCTGATACAACGGAAAAAAACACATTTATAAATCGGAGTAATGCTTATTTGTCAGACGGAACCAAACTAGGTACAATTTTAAGCTATCTTGATGGTGACTCACCGCAATTTACTCATTTAAGATCATCTATGTTGGCATATGTTTCTATAAATCTACTGTCTATGATAAATAGATTTCCTCGTGATGCTGTCAGAGTCGCCACGAATTCGTTCTACATAAATAAAAAATATACAGATTTGTTAAAACCGCTACTTGGTAATAGTGAATGGGGGTCATGGAGAAGAAAACAAGAAAATATACTTAGTTATTCTGAATCTGCCGACGTTGAAATTAAGGAAATATATTACAAAATAATAATCAAGTATCAAAGTCATCAGCACCATCTGTATATGATCTTGTGGCTAGACATAAAGCTGTTTATCTTAACGGATGCGGTGGTTCAGGTAAAACAACGCGTGTGATTAAATTATTCATGAATAATAATTCAGATATAATTGTTTTGACACCGACACATAAATTAGCCAGAGAATAAAAGAGCGAGGAGTAAAATCGTGTACTTATCATAGTTTCTTTAGATGATGTGGAGACACATGGACTCCTGAACGAATGGGTGAGAAATATATACCTAAATATATTATATGGGACGAGATATGCACGGTGTCGTTAGAAATATTAAAAACATTTCTTGAATGGTTATTGACGAAGAATACTGCTATAATAATGTGCGGTGATCATGGTCAACCACCACCTTTTATTGGACAGTCTCCACATGAATGGCTGAAGAATAATGTAGATTATTACGAGGAAATAAATGATGACCATAGAGCTATTGATGAACCGCTGAAGGAATTTAAAAGATTAATCAGACTACAACCAGACAGAGTACAATGTGAAATAATGCGCGGAGTAATTCCAGAGACTTCTATGAATGATTTTCTAAATTTATGGAATCCCGCTGATTTAATAGTTGCAAGTAGAAAAATAGTTCGTGATGAACTACAAAATAAATTATTTATGTTACATAAAGAAAAGTTTTCAGATCTACCTGTACCTTTGTGTTATCGCCCAGCAGATACTCGACAACAGAATATTGATGTTGAAATTCCTGGTGGAGACACTGAAAGTGTCCGAGTACAAAATCTTGTCTTGAATGATATTGTTTTAGTCGATATTAATGTCGTTGAGAATGCGCTGAATATGAATAAATCACCGTGGACGTTAGGATACGCTATAACTATTCACTCTTCACAAGGGTTAACTATTTCTGATACAAATATCTGGATTATAGATGATCGGATTGAATGGTCGAATTTAGTCTATCTTGCAGTTTCTAGAGTCAGAAGAATATCTCAGCTACATAGGGTTATTATTAATTTCATAGAAAATAATGATCAGACTGTTAGCAATGACGTAATAAGAAAAAAACTATCTGGTTATAAGCAGTGTGATAAAAAAAAATAAGCGTGACTTTGATATTGATGTTGAATTTATTATAAAACTAAAAACACAACAGAATAATAATTGTGCAAGTTGTAACTGTAATATGTTGTGGCAATATTCGAATAATAATCCAAGACAATTTACCGTAGATAGAATTAATAGTGATCTTGGTCATACACGTGATAATGTGATGCTGACCTGTCTCGAGTGTAATCGACGTCGGGGCGCTGCACGCCCTGGTTCTGGTTATGTAATTGTATGTGGTGGTAATTGTGTGTCTTCAGGGATTACCTGTAATTGTTCACGTACAAATCCACGTTGAGGTGCGGTAGAATCTAATCTGTAAATTGGAGGTCTACCAGTGGATCTAACCACACTAGAAATTGTATGTGTAGTCACGCTCCAGATAGGATCGGTTGTTCTTTTTTTACCACCTTCAAGTTCACCAGGTTCGTATAAATATCTTACAGTTGCATTACCTAATACTGGTTGAGGTTGTTGTCTGTCATTACTACGGGGTATATATATTTTTTGTGATCGCAATAGAAGGTTTCATGGAAGTTGAACGAGTAATTTCATTATTTAATGCAGCTATCACACTTGGTAACCTTGCAACCCATTCACGAGATCGCTCACCAGATTTAAAGTTAGTAGATATTTCTTTTGCATATTGGTATCCAAATAACCGCTCGGCAAGTGTTCGATTAAATCGTTCAACAATTGCCTGATCACGATGAATTTCAGTATGTCCTCGTCTAATTTTAACGTTATGTTTCTTCATTAACGATAATACTATTCCAAGAAATTCTTTGCCAGGATCAACCTGTAATAACTGTGGCCATCGCAAAGGTCCTCGCTGATAAATTCGTTCCAACGCAGATGCAACTTCAGATGCTGTCTTTGTTGATAATGGTTCCGCTTCTTTATATCTACTTGCAACGTCAACGACAGTTAATGCGTATTTGTATGTGCGTGACTGACGTTTACCAATTTTAATGGTATCGTGTGGTAAAAATAAAATATCTGCTTGATGAACCTCATTAGGGACGCTGACATCAAAATGTGCATATTGAATTTTTTTAGGTGGTGGTAGATAAATTTGCCATATTGCCTGTCGTGCTAACCACGCTGCAGCAACAGAACGTGAAACTTTTGCTGCTTCAGCAAGTTTACTAATAGCTGATCTACCTCTCCAATATCCTCTTGGGCTATAATAAATGGATTCCATTATAATATTTATATAATTAATTACCAGCCCCTAACATTATTTAACTTTTCATGGCAGATTTTACTAGAAAAGTAGCTAATTTATCTCTGAGAGATTTATTAGGTATAGAATTTAATGCATGAATCAATTTTACATCTGCGAGATGCCTTTGTTGTAAATCTTTACTTTTATACGCAACATCATGAACATGACACGCTTGATCAATCTTATTTACTGGATACTCTCCTGGTCTTCGTTGATCTTGATCATCAAGTCGGATGTCAAGTCGGGTTCCAGGACCACAATAATTATATCCTGGTAAGTGTTTTTCCCCCGGATATTTAGCCCACGGAGTTCCTGGTAATTTTTCCTAATAAAGCGGCTATATCTCCACCTGTCTTTGTCCCTGAATCAGACATGGAGATAAATTTATATTTTTTCGTGCCGCATTTTACACATTTACCTGTTAATGCACGTCGTTTATTTTTTGTTATTATTGTTGTCAGTCCAGTAGTGGGTGTAGATAATCTACATCGAACACAATATAGACTCATTATTTATTATATGGATATAATTGACTTTTCGGCGACACGAAAACAGGAGCCAGTGAAACATCATCCAGCATTACCAAATTCGATAAGAATGATTATAATAGGTCCGTCTGGATCGGGTAAAACACAACTATTATTAAATTTAATAATGCGATGGTTAAAATGGAGTAAATTGTATTTAGTAGCACCATCCGTAGATGATCAACACTGTTACAAAGTACTTAAAGATTTTAATGGAAATGCAAAATTGCTGAATGAAGACGGAAACGATGTTGTTGACTTTATTGCCGATATTGATGAGGCTCCATCTGTAGATGACCTAGATGGATTTATTAATAATTTAGTGGTGTACGATGACGTTATGTTGGACAGACAAACAAATCCAGCTAGAATATTTTCTCGAGGGCGTCACAAAAATACTGACGTGATTTATGTTACACAACGATATACACAGATACCTAAAGTGATCAGAGATAACTGCAATATTTTGGTTGTGTTTAATGGAGTAGATAATTATACTCTACAGAATATTTATTATACTTGGTGTTCAGGGGAAATGGACATGATTAAGTTTAAAAGCTTCTTTTCAAAAGCACAATCTGCTCCGTTCGGATTTATAACAATAAATCTTCATGACCCAAGATCCAGATATCGTATAGGTCTGGATAAAATCTTTGGTTAATCTGTGATTAACTCTGCTCCTCCTCTGCTAGAGAATTATTTACCCTTTCTATGTATGTCTGTATGTATGCATGTTTGTCTGTATTTTAATTTATCAAAAATAATCAGTAGATCCTAGCGGTTACTCTTCAATGGGGCCCCTCGATAGCCTGTGTGACTTTCATGGGGTCCTTACATTGTCGTCTCTCTTATGACGTATTATGCGGCACGCCCATGTTCTGTTTCTTTTGGCTAACACCCTTTCTGGATGTTTATTTGGGGGGTTCTTCCTTGGGGCAGAGAGCTCAAGGCATGCTACTGATTATTTTAGGGGGTAAATTTGCATAGACACACCTCCCGGCGAATTTCTAATCGACGAAAGTGAAATATTAGCAATTCAGAAGGCTGTCTAGGCATTGCGATTTCGATAAAACCCCCACGAAACCCCGGGGTAGAATTCCAAAATGGAATCCGACCACGAGATACGTAGTGGTTTATCGAAATCTCAGGGGATGCCTCCCCCCCCCACTTATTAAAAGACGTGGGCGACCCGGGGACCCGAACCCATCTCGGCGAGATCTGGGGTCGAACCGCAAACATCAGTATTAAAGTTTCCAGCAACTTTAACATTGAGCTAACGAACTCGACTACGGATATACGTTTTAGAAATTATTATATGTGATTATTGTGCAATAGCATTTGATATCTGATTTTACAAATAAATAAATATTTATAATTTTATTAAGATATTTGGCCATTTATATGTATGAACCGATTAAAATGTATTATATTTAAAATTAAAGCACGGAAATAAACTGCACACAAATACCTGGACTATCGATAAACACAGCTATTGTTTGAACTACCACACATGTCCTTGAAAAATCGGTACGCATACCTATCTCAGTACATGTATGTATGACTCACTTCATGTATATACATGCAATAGTTGATCTGGATAAATTCATAGCAGCAGGAAGGGTGAATGACAAAAATTGAGTAACCCAGTAAGTAAACTAAACGCACTATAACAAAAGTCAAAAATAAAATAACAAAGGTGAGCTAACCCAAACGATTTATTATTCGTTTTTTAAACCGTACGGTAATAATATAGTTAGAAGGCTCGGTTTATCGTTATTGACCTTATTTTGGTTATTTTATTTTTACTTAACGGTTCAGGCAAAAAGTTGTAGGGTTCACCCTTCCATATTTAATTGTCGAAAAAACCCCTGTATCTTATTTATATATCGATGAGTCAACAATAAATGCCATAGCAGCAGGAAGGGTGAACCCAGACATTTGGTAATGAATATGTTTGCCTGATGATTAAGACAAATGATTTCGCGGTAGGCAGTCGAACCCTACAGTTTGTCTTAATCATCATTTCAAAATTTGCTCGAAAACCAAGTTGTAGGGTCCACCGCAGCAAGGGGGGTGGGTGGACAGACATTTGGTAATGAATATATTTGCCTGATGATTAAGACAAATGATTTCGCGGTACGGCAGTCGAACCCTACAGTTTGTCTTAATCATCATTTCAAAATTTGCTCGAAACCAATTTGTAGGGTTCACCCTTCCTGCTGCTAGTTTCCTTATCCTCTTTCTTGATAGCATCAGATAATATTGAATACATCTTGCTTCAAAGACCAACAAATTCGATAAGCGGTGTAAACATAAATACATCTTTCATTTTACCAATAACTTTTTTATTCGAATTATCTTGAAATCCACTACATGCTGGATAATCTGATAAATCGAACAGATTTTTGTTGTTGTAAATATCCTGATAGACATCTTCACATTTTATATTATAAACTAGCGAGTCTGTATCAGTAAATAGCAACTCCGAATCTGGCCACTGCTTTTTGGTAAAATTATAGTGAAAATCGTACATCAGCCACTTTGATATACCAAGTACAGCTGCACCAACATAAATCGGTTTATTTAACTTTAAATTTGTCTTTCGTCGTTCTATTGCAACAAGATTTTCATTAAATATTTTCATACTAAAAAAACCATCATCGTTAACTAATTTATTTCTGCGATTTATATCATTAACAATTTCTATCGAGACTCTTTTTCTAATATTTTCCATTTTCTTACCGAACACCGAGTTGTTCATTAACTTGAAAAACTTTTTCTCAAATTCGGTTTTAGCCACAGCGCGACGATTTGTATTTAAGTCAATGTAATTTGCCATCCACCTCGACTGATTAAACTTTAGCACGCGATGGACTTTACTCAGAATTAGTCCAGTATCTACTGCTTGTTTTAAAGTTTTGTAATGCATAACGTAATTTCTTTTATTTAACAAATTTGGAACTAACTTATTAACAATCGAATTTTTTGCTGTTGTCGTTGCTCGTTGTTCAGGCGATAATAAACTATAATTAATCATCATAGACTCTGCACAAAACGGATAATCGTTATGTAGATCATGTAACGAACTAGGATAATTAGATCAACTTCAACAAAATATGAAATATCGGAAAATCATGATTAATTTTTCTACCTAAATCTTTTTCAGTTTCTTTAAAAAATTGATCTGGAGTTATCCAATGAAATCCACTATGCGGCATTGGTTCTGACATCGCAAAACCATACAAATTATTAGGCTCCAGATAAATGATATGATTAGATGGGAGATTTTTATCATAATATTTCAGATATTTGTTATTAGCTACTGCATATTTCTTTGTTATAACGCTAATTCCGCCTCTGATACCTTTTTCAATAAAGTTAAAGATATTGACATCTGTCAGCAGATCCAGTTCTATTTTGTTTGTTTTTAGGAGAGCGTCCCAAAACAATCCTGGTGAGGAATAATACCAACAGGGGTCTAATCCATAATTGCTGTAGCTTACCCGACGAAAACTCTCAAAAACATCTGCTAGCAATAATACATCTGTTTTCAAATATAAATCGTGATAATCACCAAATGTTTTACAACTAAATTTATTCCAAATATCTTGTGCATATTTGCATTCGTCATCTGTGATATCTTCGTTTTTGAGTTGCGAGTAAAATTTATCTTTATCAGGAAGAGAAGTTTCATCAAATCTGCTCCAATAGTCGAGATAATCATACGGAAAGATACCTTTTTTTTGTCAAATTGATATAGTTTTCACCAAAGCAACTTTGCAGATTATCGAAATTGCTGCAACCTTTAACAAGCGCATCTAATGATGCTGCCATAAATTGCAGACTGTCAATAAAACGTAATTTACCGAGCGTCACCGACATATACTTTTCAAAATTATTTGGAATACATTTTATTACGTTATTTTATTTTAGTTTAGCTTTAATATTTTCATCACCAAAAGCTTCTACAATGATATATAGCCACGAAAGTTATGTAAAACTACAGGAATAAAATCTGGAGCATGAAATTTTAAATTACAACTGTTATGAGCTGCTCCACGATATTGGCCGGTCAAATGACAATGATCTCGCACCTTATCACGGGCTCCGTTGGAGTCTACCAGTAACTTTTCATAAATATGACAATTAGCTGCTTCATCGAAATCGAGTTGTTGTTTAGAGGTTATTTTCATCGGAGCTTTTTTAAATAATCTGTTAGAAATTTTATTAACTTCGTCTATTAAATTTTTTAATAGCCATACGGCAGGATTTTCACCTCTATATAACTTTATCGGAGTTGAAAATTTATCGTTAGCGCAACAGACTACTTTATAAGCTACTCCGCAAGGAATATGTTGTTGTATTTTTCTAGTACTTGATTTATTCGGATTATTTTCTGCTCCAACCACAGGAACGAGTAGACACTGGAAATCAGCGTAAATAACAAAAGGAATATTTAGTTTATGATTATAATTTTTAAATTTTAATATTTTTTCGTTGAACATTGACACAGTATTTGAGATGCTCCTGCAGTCTTCCATCGCTAGAAAAACCTTGTAAACAACGGTAGCAGAAATATTTTTTATTTTTATTTTTACTGTACTGTTTGCCAACTAGGCCGTTAAAGTTTTTTTATCCAACAATAATGTCCCTGATAAAATAATAAATTTATTGTATCTTGTGTAGCATTTTCTGAGATATATCTCGCGTAAACGTTTTCTCGCTCATCTAATCCGAAAATATTTACTGAGATACTGTTTTGTTTTTCAAACTTTGGTATGTGATTTTCTGCTACTGGAAAAGTTATTCCTAAAATTTAGTTCGTCTTTGTATGGCAAATACTTTTCAATTCTGCCGGGGTGATCACACTGAGAATGTTTTGCAGAAAGAATAGACCATTGAAAACATTTGCCATCATTGTTTTTAATATTAATACAGCATTTTTTTGTTTTTAATTTTTTGAGGGAGATCGACGTACAAACTACCGCGAAGTACGTTATATTTTGCTGTGTGAAATAAAACTTCTTTTATCATTTCAAATTTCCAACCTGATCCTGATGAAGTAAATTCTTCTAAATTTTTGTTTATTTCTTGATGTATTTCATCGGCGACCATGGCAATGTTTGTTCCAGTTAATATTTTTCTCGATTTTGCTGTTAAATATGGTTCCGAAATTTCGCTGTCAAAACTTTTTGTTTCAAAAATTACATCAAGTATATCTTCAACTGCATGTAACTTTGATAAAATTGTATGATATTGGACTATAAGTTTGATACTTTTATGAGCCGCAAGTTCTTGAGCTATAACTGGTTGCAAAAGATGAAATAAACTTGTGGAATTAAAATTTGCTAAAATATTTTGATCATCAAGTTTCTAACTATTATCATAACCAGAAAATGCTGAAGCAATTTTTTCTGATTTGATGATGTTCTTTTTAGCAATATCTCGCAATTTTAACATTATATATAAAGTAATATTTTATATTTAATTGAATTTTTTAAAATTCCTAATTAGAGATATGAAAAACCTTTTAGTATAATGACAGAAATTTTCAGATATATCGGAATGACAGCGGAAGAGCAAGAATTTTATCATGTACACCCAATGTACAACTTATACGCTGCAAATGCATTAGGTTCTGTTATTAATATAAAATCTAAAAATCTGTTGGCATATCATCAACATCAGCTGGTATGTTAATTTCAGTAAAAGGCGATAATACAGAAAGAATTAAAATGTTTAGAAAAGATTTTATTTATACTTTGTTTTGCTACGATATTCCAGAAGGACAACGAGTATACAGAGTAAATAGCGCAGTTGCTGATGATAATATTGAAAATTTATCATTACAAAATGAATTTCAACCTCATCCAGTATTTGATTTATACGAGACTAATGACAAGGGAATTAATAGACATATAAGAACAAAAAAGGTTATTGGAAGTTTAAAAAGAAATGGATACCTTGGTGTTAATGTACCTGGAACAAAAACTAATTTTGTTCATTATCAATATCATCGTTTTGTGTTTGAAATTTTTAACGGACTAATACCTAATGGTTTAGTTGGTGCTCATAAAAATGGTATTAAAACAGATAATCATTTGGAAAACCTAGATTTAGTTACGCCAAAAGAAAACACAAGACGTGGAGCCGGTTTTGATGGTTCTAATTTTAAAAATCCAACCAGACAAATAATTTCAATAAATCTCGAAACTGGAGAAGAAATAAAATTTAAATCAATAGCATCTGCGGCAAAATATCATAAAATTGATCCACGTGCAGTAAAATTTGTAGCTGATAATGTAACAAAATCAGCAACGTCAATGTTGACATTTGATAGATTTAGTTTTAAATACGATAACTAATAATATTTTCTATATCATTTCGAGTAAGACAATTATGACTAAATTCCATGACATCGTCGCGATTAAATCGTAATGTCATCATTTTATTTGTATCGAGCTTTATTTTGTCTGCTGCTGTTAATAAAAATTTGTCAGATTCGCCTAATGTTATCATAACATCAACAAAATAAAAACTATGTCCCAACAAACAATTTCGAATTGCCTCAGCTAATTCTTTATGATTTAATATATTAACTTTTTGATGATATTTTATTTCTCCCAACATCTTATTATTTATTAATTAGACAAAAGATTATTATAATAATGAACTTAATTGAGAGACTGGCTAAACTAAATTCGGGAGATTTTGTTTCAGTTTCAAATTTTACATTAGAAAATATTATTAACGATAGATTTGCTGGTTATACTGAAAAAGATATTTTGCATAACTGTGACGACGACGAAGATGATGTTGTTGTTAGTAAAAAATATTTGAGCAGACCAACAACTGGGCGATATGATGTTAAGTACCATACTGCTAAAAAAATAATAAAATTTAATTTTACTGTTGCCGAGTATCAAATATTTTGGCAGCTTATAAAACCCTGTTTGAACGTAAAAATAACTGGACAACAAAGAAATATAAAGTACGATTTTATTTTTGTTAAAATATTTAATTTAATGCCAGTCGATGGTGCAAGAAAATTACATTTAATTTCTTTGTGTAAACCAGTAAAATGTAAATCTGTACTAATAAAATACGAAGACATTTATAATAATATTATTCAGTCGATGAAATCGACTTAGTTGGTACCCAGCTATTAAATTTATCGCTATACCCTCTCCATTTGACTAACCTTTTGTTGCCGCGCTTTTTAATAACTTTTTCAATAACAAAAATATCTTGTTCTGTTTTCTGAAGTTCTTGCTCGTAAAAACTGCCAGTTATAGGTTCACCTAATAAATCTCTCAGAGAGTATGTAACTGGTATTGTTAAAAGTACTTTATCAACAACAAATACTTCTTCGCTCCAGTTATAGCCTTTTTCAAATGTTTTTTTCGTCAAAGAAATTCTAACTTTATCACCAATTTTAAATTTATGTCTGCGGTACATGTTTTCGTTTGCTAATATTGGATTTGCAATCGCGTCGTTTGGCGACATTTTACTTTTGCCTAGCGAAATGAATCTGTGTTTCGTGTTATTATACTCGTCAACAATTTTCTGTATATTGTCAATATATTTATTCGTATTTTTAGCTGTCAAATACTTGTGGATGTTTTCGTTGAGCGTGCGATTAAATCTTTCAACCATGACGCTTTTTCCCTCATTTCCTGTGACATATTTTTTAATGTTATTTTGCTCTAAAGACTGTTCAAATTTTTTATTAAAAAATTCTGCTTCATGATCAGTCCAGATTCTATTTGGTTTTCTTTCTGTGTTAACAATAATTTGTTTTAGCGCATCAGTCATCGATGTCCCTGTTTTATCCGAAACGGGTATACTAAAAGCGTATTTGCTAAAAACATCTACAACATTAAAAAGATGTCTCTTGTTATCATTATATTGAGCTAGATTTGAGATATCAACTAAATCTATCGCCCAGATGTCATCAACGGCATTTGTGACAACTTTACGTCGCGGAAACTCTTTTTTTAGGTCTGTGTAGCTCTAAGGCAAGATTATCATATAATTCTTTTCCGAGACCAAGTTTATATTTTGCTCCAATAAAACCCTGGACCAGCCTTCGGTCAACATGTTCTCGCATATTTACAGGTTTCATATCACGAAGTTCGTCTAACATTACTTTATCGCAGCTGTGTTTATTCTGTTCGCTGTCTGGAAGTTCAATATCTCTGTAGCAGATATCATGGCGCATTGCTATTGCGTCAACTTGATTGTAAGGCTCTTGTCCTGGCAGTGGATTATCGTTTTCGTCAAGTTGTTTATCAAGAGGATTATAAGGTCCAGTATATTTATGGCCTGGCAATGTCCAGCCGCCTTTTGGTTTCGGCAATTTTCCAATAAATTTATGTATATCTATACCTGTTCCAATTATTTCTCTGTTTTTACATTTCTGACAATATGTAACAATTTTATTTTGCTCGAGACATAAATCTATATCAAAATCTCACTTGCATGTCATTATTTATTTAGTCGTCTACTAAAATAATTTCTGGATAACCCGCTCCGGACAACTTTGTTTTTTGTAAAAACATACTTTTTCTTCTTCCACAGATTGCACAAATACTTTTCAGCATTATTCTATCATTTTTTGTTTTTTTCTGTTTTTTCGTCTTTATTTTCTGTTTTAGTTTTACACTTGAGACAATATGTTGACATTGTATATCAATGAGTTTAGATAAAATTTAATGCAATCTCATCATTAGCGTGAGAAGGTTGTTTGTCAAATTGTAAAATAAACTTTAAAATATCTGGATTTTCGGTCATCTGTTTAATAAACATTACGCAATAATATCCACAAGCGGAAGTTCCAACTGGTTGAATTTGATTAGACGAATAATTTATTATTTTCGTAAGAGACTTCATCTCTAGAGACTTCGTATCTTGAATTTTACTCATATATTTTTTTACTGCGTCACTTGGTGGAATTCCGAACGAGTCAAAATAATTGTTATCAAAAACAGCTACCCAATGTGTGCCAGATCCGTCATTAAAATCTTGTATATTTATAACACACAAACCTGGCTTTGGTGGAATCGCCATAAGTTCATCTTTAGATTAAACTCCACTGAAATTTTTTACTTTTTTAGTTTGTCAAGTATATCAAAATTACTTAACGCAGACTTTATCTCCTTGTTCCTGGCAACATTAGTCCTCGTCCTACTCCTAACAGATTTGGCAATAGACTTCCCGCCAATCCTGCTAGTAACGGGGCTATTGGAATAAATCCACCTTTTCGCCTTTGTCGTGTCTTTTTTTTTCGTCGTCTTTCTTTTTGCTGTTTTTCGTTTTGGCATTATATTTATCAGTGACAAAATTATTACCATCAACATTCATACGAAAATTTTCTTTATACCACTGCCGCGAACGATTCCATGACCTTCAACTGCCTTTTTCGTTGCGCCAGATACTGCTCCAGACGCTGCTGCTAATCCTAATGTACCTAACACTGGCAAAATTTTAGGTATTAACGTTCTGGCCATTACAGATAGTGCCGGACCGAAGAAACCACCTTGTTTTGACATTGCAGTTATTTGTGCAGCACTTAAATTTAAAACAAAAGTTTTTTTTGCGATCGTATTTATTTACTTGTTTTTTGGTTAACATTGATTTTGTTAAAGTACCTAAGGTGTTAGGGTTGACCTTTAATGATACTTGTCTTTTCTTTGCAACAGCAGCTGCTAATTTTTTAACTTGACCATCAGTCAAATATATTTCTTTTACAATATATTTTGTCATCTTATATAACGATTACAGATTAAACTTGTACTGACATTTTACCTCCAACAGAGTCAATTGTAACAAATCTATCGCTTATTACTAACGCATATACATAAAATGGTGCAGCTGGAACGTATCCTAGTGTCCAAGTAATTTCAATATCAGCTGTGCTGTCTACAGCTCGCTCGCTATGTTTACTAACATCGAAATAAAATATTGAATAAAGTGTACGAAATTCCTCTACTGATATCTGAGATCCATCTCCAACATCTTGATATTTTTGCAGTGCGTCGAGTAAATACATGTACGGTCGAGTAATATTTTTATCAGCGTTATCTGCAAAATTGCATTCTATCGCTCGTTCTGGATATTGCTTTGAATTTATTCTAGCATATATTCGTCTAACATCAGCGCTATCAAATATCGCATTATTTTGTTGTTGGTTATTACGTCGAGCTTGTCTCTGAAATGCAACAAATAATTGCCGTGGCTTTTGTTCACTTGATGTTGTTGTAACTCGCCATGTGTAGTCTGTGGTATTCGGAACTGCTGTTTGATATATTTTATGTTGCTGAAAATAAATTCTGTTTGTGTGTTTTTCCAGCATATCATTTAATTCCGCCATTTTAGTGATAGACGGAGTTATTCTTGGCATCCACAGCGCAAGTTTGTTTATGACAAATTGTACATCAGCTCCACCTGACCTAAACAGGCAGTCGTTTTGTTCTGATCGATCTAAAATAAGAGTATGTTTAACTCCACGAAATACTTTATTATAGTCCCTGCAAAAGCCAAATATTGTACTTAGTGGCAGCATCATTGTAATTTGACGTGATACTGCTGCAAGTGCCTTTCTCTTAACATAACCCTCATTGTAACGTATATTTTTTACGTTAACTGTCGGGTTATTAACTAAATTATTAATCAAACCTAACATTGCAGTACCATCTGCAGCTGGAGCTGGTGCGGCTATACCAAGATTATTACAAGCTGCAGTAAGTGAGACTCTTGTAGCGTCTGCATCAGCGGCAGCAGCTGGTGGTATTATACCAAAATTGGCAGCATTAGCAATAAGAAAATTTCTCACATTTGCAGCGGCATTAGCTCCAGCAGCTAATGCTCTTATTAAAATAAATTCTCCAGATCCTGCTGTACCAATTCCAGTATCTTTAAACCACATCATATTGGTTGCAGTTGACCTGGAATAGTCGTCGGAAAACGAAATAATATTTAATATTGTACTTGCAACTTGTAAGTGATTTGAAATATCTTCGAAGTTTGATTGGCCAGCTGATATCGAGCAACTTTAAATAAACACCAACCGTCATTTAAAGGTGCTACTTCTAAGTTCGCTGCAATTACGTCAGGTGCTGTCATAATCCGGCCACGAACTTCTAACATTGCTTTATGAGGAAGTAGAAATACGTCTTCGTCTCGAGTATTAAATGTTCTGACGCCAGCCTTATTAGGTTCGTTAGAATTTTCATCGAGATATTCAACGTATTCGAATTCTGTTACTGTGTCGTCTATGTCATAATTTCTGCTAAATCGAGATAATTTTTTACAGACATTTTTTTTATTTATTAGGTTATACAAAATTATTGCGGTGTTGTTACTTTAGATATTAATTTTTGTATAATTTGTTCTCCTCGTGGCGATAAAAGTTTTTTTGTCGTAGTTATCATTGCGCGTTGAGTTTCTTTTGTTGGTGCGATTTCTGAAATAGCTTGTTTGATTGTCGGTATACCGCTTTGCGGTGTGCCTTTTATTTTATCAGCTATTTTTTGTCCAACAGCAGTTCCAGCTGCAGATGCAGCTCCAGTTGCAAAAGCTTTTGATGCATCAAGTGCAATTGGCGCAACTTTATGAGCTATTCCTGGAACATTTTCTATAATTTTAGCAAATATATTTCCCAAAAATCCTCCTACTATTTTTCTTCGATAAACTTGTTTTCTCTGTTTCATTATATCTGAGGTTGTATAATTTTACTTCCAAATCTTTCGCATTACTAAAAATCTTTTAGTTTTTCTTAGAAAATATGTTTACTATTGTTCTCGTAAGTGTAAATAATAAGTAACAATTTCATTGTTAAAATATAACTGTCTTCCAGACTGATCTGTCAACTGCATATTTACTTCTGTTATTTGATTTTCAACTTTTAACGGATAATAAATAACTTGACGTGGACTAATTTGCATCAGAGATCCTGGCGGAACATCTGGTGAAAAACTATATATCGTTTGTCCTTTATTACCTAAGGCTGAGTAAGATCCAGATGCGATAGAACAATTTACCAATATTGTGTTTACATCAGTTATATTTACTGGCAGTTGACCGTCATACGTTCTGGTTTCATTAGGAGGAGCAGCATAACTTTTATATTCGAATCCTATCAGTGGTGCGATACTTTCTCGATAGGTAAAATCAACTGATACACCAGGTTTTATTGTTATTCTAGCTCGTAACGTATTATAATTTGGTGTAAGCTCAAAACTATCCGCGATAATACCACTTTTTGTTGTTAGTTCTTTTGTTGTTATTATTTCCTTTATTGTTTTATTTAGATCAGTTATGTTGTAGGCTCCTTGTGGAATTTTAATGAATTTCCGTTCGAAAAATTGTGGAGAACCTCGACTAGAGTTATAAATAATTTCAAATGTATCATTTACTCCAGTTTTTACATTAGCCATAGAATGCCAGCAAGTACAGGAAATTAGTCCAATTTCATATTGTTTTTCACGATCTAGTTCTATTGGCGGAATATACTTTACATAAAAATTTGCGGTATCTTTATCAGATTGGCTAGAGTCTAGTAATAATGTTGCTGACATTTTTTTAATATAAAATTGTTATATTAAATCATTACACAAATTTATAAAATTAAATCGCCTTGATTTATATCAAATCAAGGTGTAAAGTTTCGTATTCGTCAGATGTTAATAAATTTTCTGATCTCAAATTATCAAGTATGTCAGTAATTTCATTGTCAATTTCAGCACCAACATTTCCAGCTTCTTTTGACGATATCAATAGCATTAATCTGCCTATCATTTCAGTAACTGATGAAAATATTCTAACTACAGTTCCTCTTTTTTTTCAGCTAACACTCTATCAAGTTCTTTATAATCATCAACCAATCGACTTAATTCAGTTTGTCTTTCAATAGGATCCATATCCTCTGAGACAACTGTATCAGCTTTCATACGTTTTTCATCTAGAATTTTTGCCTCGGTACTCAAACTTTGGTTAGCATTTTCGTATCGGTTTTCTTTTATTCTACTAATAACTTTGATATAAAAATCAGCAATAATCCAACGTCGATATCTTTCAATACTGTCGCGGTAGCTTTCATTTTCTAGTTTTACATCGTCAAGATGTATCTTACTTTCTTCTTTTATTTTTTTAATATCTTCAATTTTTTTTTCAAATTCGTAATCATCTTTTCTAACTTCTCGTACTCTCACAGCTTTAAAACCATATTTTTCATCAAAATTTTTATACTCATAATCTGTTATTTTGCCATTTATATTTTCTAAAGCAGAGTCAAATCTTTCTTTGTCTTGAACATCTAATCCATGTTCTTTTCTCCATGCTTCTTTTTTAGCTTTTTCTTCAGCAAAAATATCCTCTAACATTTCTTCTGACTTTTTCATTTTTTTTTTTCTAACATTCTTTCAATCGGTCCAACTATTATATGAGTTGCTAATCTTTGTTCAAGTGCTAGTGGATCATTTATTAGCCGATCTATTTCAGCTTGTCTTGCAACAGGATTAGTTATATGCGCTATAAGTTTCTCAGCTAATCTTTTTCTCTCCACATCAGATCTAGCAATAATTCTTCCAGCAGCTGCTTCTTGTTGTTCTTTAACTAGTCCGAGTAAAACTTTTTCTTGTAACTTTTTAAGTTCTTCCTCTGATAATGGTTTAGTTTCAGGTTGTTTTCCAAGTAAAGCCTCAGTAACTGGTTTGAGAGCGGCGGCTGTTAATTCTGCTGCAACCACTTGACCACGTCGTGCTTGCTGTACTTGCTGTTTAAATTTTGCCTGAGATTGTGCAAGTTTTTTTTAGATTTTCTATGTTTTCTGTACTTTGCTTGTCTTTCCATTAATTATATACTATTTTCTATAAAAATTATTGTATATATTTTTCAATACAACATCGAAACATTTTACTCGTATCATTTGTTAATTTATCAAACAAAAAAAGTCATATTTATTTGCCGTTGCTTGATGATATAATTCAATAAATTCATCTTTTGCTACATCACCACATTGCTCGTTCGCGATATTTCTAACATCGACATTGTCAAGTCCTGGAAATAATATAAAACAACCAGTATTTCGCCTAATAAATCTGTCAACATTATAAAAACCTTGGGCGAGATAAATAGAATTACATTTTTTATTTCGCGACAGTGAAAAATATGATCTTATTTTATTCATTTCCTCGTTGTTTAGCTGAATATCATCAAAAACAACTATCTTGTGTTCGGACGAATCAAGTTGATCAACTGGAACAAGTTCTTCTGGTTGTTTGATAATAAAAAAATCTTCGCCAGCCTCAAGATCATCACGAAGTTTGTTATTATAATTGTTAAGTAGCTCGTACTTATCTTGCTGTAGGTTAATCGTGTAAATGTAAACGCGATCGTAGTTAAAATTATCTCCTAGAAGTAAATTCATAAGCAAGTTTGTTTTTCCCGATCCAGTTCTTCCAACAATAAGATAATGACAATCTGGAAGTTCATTGTTATGTTTATATTTCACCAACCGCTCTGTATCAAAATTTAATATCGATGATTTTGCCATTATTGTTATACAATTTTATGCTATATAAAAAAATTGTCAGACGATAAATAAATAATGAGCTATTATACAAAATTTGGAACATTAGTAGGAGATTCATCGGCTGAAAGTACAACAATAACAGACGGTAAGGTTGATTTATCAGGCTATCTAAAAAAGTCCGGCGACACAATGACTGGAAACCTGTATATGTCAAATCAACGAGTACTAGATTTAGAAACAGATTATCCACCAATAAATGTCGTTAATACACAAGCTGTTAGTTATGCACAACTTAAATTAGTCGACAATAATAAACTATCATTGACAGGAGGAACTTTAAGCGGTAACTTAGATATGTCAGGGGAAAAAATTATAAATTTAGAGACCAGGTATCCACCAGCAAACTTAAATCAAACTCAAGCGGTAAGTTATTTGCAGTTAAAGTATGTTGATGATAACAAACTTGATAAAATAGGTGGGACAGTTACAGGTAACATCAATATGTCAGGAAAATTTTTTATAAATTTGGAGATTGTATATCCGCCAGAAAACTTAAATCAAACACAAGCTGTAAGTTATGCACAACTAAAATCTGTTGACGATAATAAGCTTAACAAAGCCGGCGATACAATGACAGGTGACCTGTCCATGTTAAATTAAAAAATAACTGGATTACCAATAACCCCACCATCTGATAACACTGATGCTATTAGTTATGCTCAGTTAAAAGAAGAACTTAACCCATATTTTAAGAAATCCGGTGGACCAATGTCAGGTAACATAAATATGAAAGCAAACAAGATAATGACGACTTACGTTCCAGTTAACCCTAACGATCTGACAAATAAAGCGTATGTTGACAGTCTGTTTAGTATTGTAAAACGAACCAAAAATAATGTTGGGTATATTCCAATATTGTTTAAGGCAACTGACAATCGAGTTGGGTTTGAAGTAAACGCATCAGCATATTATCCTGAAAATTATCCTCATTACGCTTTCTCTGATAGACAAGAATGGACGACTAAAGGAGAAATTGAAAATTTTTGGATCAAAATTAAATGTCCCACTGCAGTTGCTATTTGGCAATTTCATTTGCGAGGCCGATTAAATCCTAGCTTTGGTCGAATTTATGATTGGAAATTAGAAGGATCAAATGATGATATTAATTGGACAACATTGTATAGTACAACAGACACGTATATTACGACAACACAATATTTTACGATTCCGACTGAAAACACTGTTAACAAGTACTTGCATTTTCGAGTTTATGTTTTTACTGCTGAACGTCCGTTTCCAGGACTGACAGCATTTCAAATATATACACTCGATGATCAAATTTAATCTAATGCTATAAAATAATGTCAGAACCACCAATTATAACTATTGCGAAAGAATTTTATGATAATATTCTTAACCCTAAAATAGATGTTGAAGCTGTTAATGACATAACAAAAATGTTACAAAGTTTGAAAAAAACTTGGCATCGAATCATTAGACAATTCAACATTGCCAGAAAATTCTGCTAATTTTATTCGCGTTATGCATATGCGAGGACCACAACTGAGAAAAGCAATAGAAAACTTTGACATTATAAGCAGATACTGTCATCCTGACGATTGTCTAGAAGAACAAAAACAAGTTGAAATTATATTTTAAAAAATATAACTAGAGCTTGATTGGTATAACATAGATTTTATAATAAAATCAGACTTAATAAAAGCACGAGTTTATAGTGGAAGAACATTGGAAGAAAGACGAATAAACGAAAATCATACTCGTCTTGACAAACTAGCGGAAACTAAGAAAATAAAAATAAAAAGAAACAAAATGTATATATAGTTTTTCAAAACGATATATTTTTAAACATCTCGGTATGTACTACAATGACAAAGAAACATTGGTCAAAATCGTTACTATGACGTCAGACGCAGAGTTAATTATTGAAGTGTACGCAAACGCAATTTTGCCAATGATACGTAAAAAAGACCCAGAATTTGATCCGATTATTGTTAACAAGTCTCTAAAGATAATCAAAACTTTAGACGATGAAATTAGTAATTTTAATGATGATGAGCGAGAAAAGTTTTTTGAATTAGTCGATCAAGCAAAGTTGGAAGTAAAGTCTGATTCTTATTACGATATAAGTGAAGAAGACGATGTTCCATTCCCATCATTACAATACTCTAGACAATTGTCATTACGGAATTATTACAACGAAGTTAAAACCATACTCACAAAACCATATGAAAAATTAATGTTAAAAGTAGCTTCTGCTGTTGGTCTTCTTACAATTGACCTAGATAAGCTTAAGAAATTAATGCTAGCAAATTTCGTAGTCGCATATGCAATTATCAGACAACATCTTGTTCTAAAAAATTTCACGTTAGATCAGTTGAGCTTAGTTTTAGGGTATATTGATGAAACAGAAATCGATTACAGTAATTTTGTGAGTAAAGCAGATTTGTATGAGAGTGAAGTAGGAAGTAGTTTTGATTCGTATGCTTGGTTAAGGAAACAATATGTACTAACAGATGAACGATATAAAAATACTTCGTCAGATGTTTATGACAAATACAGAGAGTTTATAGCTGATCCTAAAAATAATAAATTCCGCGAGTTTCTTGATTCGATTGTTGGTGCTAGAACTTTTGTCTTTGTGTAAAAAGATTGTATAATGAAAAAACATGTCATCGATTTCAATCACATTTCAGAAGAAATTCCAAAACAAGACGTTGACACGCTAGTAAAATATTATAAATTGTATCATAAAAACCTCTGGTGTGTAAAAGAATGTTATAAATACTACCGTAGAATATTTCGAGTAATATCATATTTGCCATTGTTAATGACTAGCTCTGGTATAATCTCAAGTGGAGCATCATTAAACCCGTTTTTGTTAATAATATCTGGTGTCGGTGTTTCTCTTGCAACAGCGTGTAAAAAAATTGAGCCTCGTCTTGCGACTAAAAAAAATGCTTGCAAAACAGCAAGTATCACCTATAAAAAATTATTTGATCAGATACGATCTTATTTGCGTGGTATAAAATATGATATGGACGATTTAATACGCGAGTTCCGTATTATTGACAGTATGTTAACAGATATTCTACCAATGAGAGTCAGCAGATATGAAAAAGATTATCATAAAATATGGGTTACAACAGTAGATGTTTAATTTTGTACAGCTTTAGAAATATCATTATCAAATAAAATATCAATTATATTGTCAATAAATGTCATCACATCATCTGCCCAGCCTACTATTCTCATATCATTTTCAGTCGCGAATAACCATATTGATCCATATTTTGGTGATATATGATATCCAACTTTTTTAATACAATCGCTTATTATTTTAGGTTTTATACCAGTATAACTTGAGGCTGATTTGATTGAATTAAATCTCTTACAAAATTTGTTTGTCAGATCAAATCCAACATGTCTCTTTGATTGACAGAAGGACATTATATATAATATTTCATTGTTTAATATGAAATTTCTAGAGGTTTGGAAACCTCTCTCCAAATTTGGGAGGGGTTGGGGGTTTCTGAGATAGGATCCCAATTTGAGAGAGGATCATCATCTTCTTCTTCTACTGTTATCACGACTCTATGGTCTTATACTAAGTAACAGCAAAGAGTAATCTGATTAAAATCAGATCTCCGCTGTCTACGTGAAGATCTGACAGCGACCGCTTAGGGTTCATGTTCTATTGACCTATGTTCTTACCATAATCGCTATTTGTTTTTAGCCAATCAGATGAATTGTTATATCTTCGCTCTTGGGTGACTGATTATTATGGCTGAAGGTCATCAATATGTGCCGAACGATTTGATTCATTTTCTGAAAGCTGCGTTTATATTGGCTAATTGAAAGGTCACCAGAACATGACTCTTAATCGGTCGCTCTCATATCTTCACGCTGTACAGTAGAAATCTGATTTTAATCAGATTGCAAGAAAGAGCGAATTCTAACAAGTTTAGTAAAATTCCATAAATATTTTTTCCCTAGAATACAAGGTGAAAATTTAAAAAGAACTTTTAGTATTGTGAATTCAATCTCAAATTGTCCTAAAAGTTCAATCACAAGTCCAAAACTGTAAAGGATTCCAAATTAATTCAAGTGGTATTCCAAATGAATTTCAATATTGTATTTACTATTGTACAATATCCTAGAATATTGTTAATTTGCTATCAGTCTTGATTTATCACAATGACAAAATACAAAAGCTTTCTAAGTTAACTCATAATTATCCCATAACTGTAATTTAGTCCAAAAGTATTGATGAGCATTTTGTAATTCGGGTGAATACTTTAAATACAAAATTCCTCTCAAATTAAATTTGAACACAGCTGAAATTAAAGATAAGAATAAATAATTCTAATGTAAACGTTCTTGATATAAAAACCTAAGACACAATAAGAGGACAAGGATCAGAGCCAAAAGTTCATTTGCAGAACATTCTAAGTTGTAAACAAGATCAGGTCCTGTACCAAATCCCTTGTAACAAAAATGACAAATATCAGGTAGACTAGAAATTTCCAAGGGAAAACTGATGTCCAATTAAACATGTTCGCCTACAAGATTAATTATCTTAAAATATAATCCACAATCATGCACAACAACTATGTAATACATTGTTTACAAAATGCATGCAATTTATAACCATAGACAAATGCTAACACACAATAGGCAATACACTGTCATGTCTTTGCATGTACTGTTCATAAATTTGTCATAAAGAATCTGCTGGTAAACGAAATCCAAAAATGGAGTTGTTAACACACACACACACACACACACACACACACACACACACACACACACACACACACTCCAAGCGTCAAGGTAATCTTACCATCCTGTGGACTCAGTTCTTTTAAAAGTACTTGGCAATCTACATACTTAATAATCTGTATCCGCGATCGAGAACGGGAAACTAATAGCTTTCTACATCAACGCGGTGACATGGTTAGCTTTGAATATACGTTTCAGCACACTTATGACATAAATAAAACATCACTTTCTGTGACAATAATGAAGTAAAACGGGACAAGTTCGTCGGTTGGAGAACTTTAAATTTGATCAAAGTGTTGGTACTAGCGAATGTGTTATACGTCGGTGTGAAACTAGTAGAAAATATAGCATATTTACACACCAAAGGATGAAACGAAAATACAGAGATGTATTTGATTTTTGCTACTTTGATGTTTATCAGCTTCGTACAGAAGTCGTGTAGCATTGTTCTGTCCTCCAGACGAACTGTTGCGAGGATTCAAAACAACGATATCCAGCCTTTTTAATCTTTGACACAAAAAAAAACAACAACAACAACAAAAAAAAAAAACCAACGAAATACTGGACTGTCTTGAAACATCGATCATAGTTGTGCTCAAACATTTCTACCACTTGGTATCCTCGAATTTCCAAACCCTGGCATCGTTATTTTGCCGTACAACTCTTCCATGATCGACTCTGACAAATGATTTTCCAGGTGTTGTCGACCATGGCAAATGGGACGTCAATTAAATAAATATCCCTGAAATGTTCGTTGGTATGTATATGTTGAAAGTGACGCCATGCGTCCACTGTATTCTAATTACAATATAAAAATACAAAAACACGCCCTGATTAAATTATATTACATGCGTTCTGATTGGTGAAACCTCCCAATAAGTTATGATCCAGTCCTTGACTGTATAGGGAGTTGCATTTGCCGATTGTGTCATCCGTTCTCAGGACATGTCAAGATGTGAATGAACGTGGAATGTTCTATCAGTCCTGGCTATTTTGCGATGTGAAAGCAACATGGACTATCACAAAGATTATATACACAACTATTTGCAAACGAAGAGTTTATGTAGAAAGAGTGTATGTAGAAAGAGTGTATGTAGAAAGGCAATGATGTCTGAAGAGAATCTTGTTTTAATAAGCTTGAGTAGAAGAAGAACAGTGTAGAAGAATTATCCTTCAGTTTTAGTTACTTTCCATGATTCTGAGAGAAACATAATGGACACTGAGGTATGGTATATTGATTGTGATACAAATGATTTTTATTCTCCTGTTTATATATCTTAAACATCTTTGTAACCACAACATTAAGGAAGCAGGTAAATTTAGTATTATAGCGACATGTGTACAAATCTGGGAATAAAATAAATAATAGATTCTTATTATACAAGTCACTACCTTGAAGAAAGATAAACGTTAAATCAAAACTTTAGTAATGATTAGGGTCATTGTGAAATATAACAACAAAACTCCATTTAAAATGGCACTACAGAGTATGTGAAACTATGAATGACTTGTATATTTTCTTTGATGGTAAATTCATACAACCCCATTCGCCCAATGAAAAACCAATCAGAGGTAAACACAACTGTGAATCGCAATTGGATGAAATTGACCACTGCTGGGAATTTAACGTATAGCATACCCAATAATTTGCATAACTTATAAGCAGCTACAAGTGTGTTATAAAAGCCATCCTCATTTTGTATAACACTGTTGTCAAATGTGTGAATAAAAGTCATCCCAATTCAGTGTAACAGTTTTGTTAAATGTGTGAATAAAAACATTTCCATTTAGTATAACCCTATTGTTAAATGTGTGAATAAAAACATTTCCATTTAGTATAACCCTATTGTTAAATGTGTGAATAAAAACATTTCCATTTAGTATAACCCTATTGTTAAATGTGTGAATAAAAACGTTTCCATTTAGTATAACCCTATTGTTAAATGTGTGAATAAAAACATTTCCATTTAGTATAACCCTATTGTTAAATGTGTGAATAAAAACATTTCCATTTAGTATAACCCTATTGTTAAATGTGTGAATAAAAACATTTCCATTTAGTATAACCCTATTGTTAAATGTGTGAATAAAAACCATCATCATTTAATATAACCCTATTGTTAAATGTGTGAATAAAAACATTTCCATTTAGTATAACCCTATTGTTAAATGTGTGAATAAAAACATTTCCATTTAGTATAACCCTATTGTTAAATGTGTGAATAAAAGCCATCATCATTTAATATAACCCTTTTGTCAAATGTCTGCATAAAAGCCACTCCCAATTAGTATACACCATGTTGTCAAATGTGAATAAAAGCCATGCCTATTTAGTATGAACCTGTTGTCAAATGTGTAATGAAAGCCATCCCTATTTAATGTAACCCCGTTGTCAAATGTGTAATGAAAGCCATCCCCATTTAATATAACCCCGTTGCCAAATGTGTTCATGAAGGCCATCTCCATTTAGCACAAACCTGTCAATATTCATGACAGCCACGAAATCATGGTTTGATTTAATTGTACTCTCCAAGATGCATCCCTATTTAAAGTTGCCTGACTTTGTTGACTTATAATGCCAGAGATATTAACTTGAATGTAACGCGCTATGAACGTTACAAAGCATGAGCTATGGTCATGTCGATATACGACAGGTAAGATTATGAGAGACTACTCAATACACAGCTACGCACCAAGCTGAGTGACTCTATGGCCTATGAAAATGACCGACACACCAAGCTGCGTAACTCTATGGCCTATGAATATGACCTACACACCAAGCTGCGTGACTCTATGGCCTATGAAAATGACCTACACACCAAGCTGCGTGACTTTATGACCTATGAAAATGATCTACACACCAAGCTGCATGACTCTAGGGCCTATGAAAATGACCTACACACCAAGCTGCGTGACTCTATGGCCTATGAAAATGACCTACACACCAAACTGCGTGACTCTGTGGCCTATGAAAATGACCTACACATCAAGCTGCGTGACTCTATGGACTATGAAAATGACCTAATGTATCTTACTACAATGATCAAGTACCTCATTATCTCATTTTCCTCAAGTTTTGATGAAATCCACTAGTTATACGTTCCGATGCATCAGTTCAGTCTTACCAATGTTAAACACTAAATTGGGCATAAGGTGACCAAACATCAGCGGAGGTTGTATTGTAATTTCTTACCATGCCACAGAGAAATCTGCCTGTTTTGTTAACCTTACATTTTCCATCTCAGTCTGGTTATCTCAGACGTGTCGTCTCCGTCATCGTGTCCACGCGCTAGGAACTACTTTTAAACAGAAACCTTTTGATGTCTTCCTTTGTGCCTGACGGAGATGTTATAAACTCCAACAACAACAACAACAGATATATCTCAAAAAGAAATTCACTCATAAAGCAACTTAAGGTCTCTCCAACTTTGATAACACCATACAAAATCTCTCTCTCTCTCTCTCTCTCTCTCTCTCTCTCTCTCTCTCTCTCTCACACACACACACACACACACACACACACACACAATGATCTATTTGATAGAGGTCCACACACAGGTAATACACATCACTGGCCACACAAAACCAAAGTCTCTGAAGTGCTACTACAAAGCCGTCAAAAACCAGAAATGTGTTATGCCAAACTGGTTTCTTAATCCGCCCCAGTTAAATCAAACATAAAATTGGAAACAAATTGGGCGAAAAAATAACCCATGTCGATGTTTGTACCAAAACAAAGAAATACCAGTCGCGGGGTTTGCCACGCGGGGACACAAATATTACCCTTGACTGGGATTTCCTTGTCTCGCTCCCATACCCTAACATAGAATCTATATTTCGTTACATTGTTGTTGTTGTTGCAGGGTTTAATGCAAGTTTTCAGCACAAGATAGGCTATACATGGCGGCCAGTATAAATGGTGGAGGAAGAACCGTGGAAAACTCCAGAAAGAACAACCGATCCACGAGAGGCTACTGGCAAGCTTTCTCACGTACCCACATTGGCCGAGCCCGAGACTCGAACCCACGCAGACAGAGGTGAGATGGCAGTGATCCGTAACGGTGAGCGCTTTAGACCACTCTACCACTCGGGGGCCTCTCTTGACATTGTTACATCTGAAATAAATAACAGCTATTTTTTGTGCAAGCTACCTTTCATGAACTGTCTGAGTCACACCTGTTAGCCTTGTCATTCTACGCAGAGCTGACATGCTGAGTTCAATACACATTTTGTTTTCTCTTTAAACTTTTTTGCTGCTTTCAACTGAATGCCAGTAACATTCGTCATTGTCCGAAGAAAAATCAGAGAAAATATTATTTATTTTCTTTGAGACTACATGAGAATGAAATAACAGCTGATTCGCTCAACAAGTATTGTCATATCCAACTGCAAAACTTGCATGAATTTACTGATGCGCAAAATATTGGCCTCAATTACCTATATTTGGTACAGTGATATAGTACTCACCAAGACACATCTACAAATGAGCATAGTAACGAATGAGCAACGCTTAAATCTCAGTAATCCTGCAGTAGACGTAGCAAGTCTCAATATATGTTGTGTTCACTGCACAGACCCACTGCATTCTTCTAAAACAATTTATTTGAAATTATAAGATTCAATTAACGGCTGACTGACATTAATGATGATGGAAAATCATGGTCAGTTACACAGATCTGACTGCCTGCAACTACAACCAGATTCGAGGCTCGAGCGAGTTTGGATATGAAACTAATAACCATTAGGCACCTACAGAAAGAAGATTACTTCAGCTGCCTAATCTAATGTTAAATCAATTGCTCATTATTGCTACATAAACACTTTCTGTTTACAAATTTACGGCTGTGGAAGATGATTTTCTTTCCTCCTGCAAATATGAGTGAAACAAACCGGACTTGATGACACAAGAAGTAATGTGGGCGTGAACAAACGTGATTCGTGTTTCTGTGGAATCTATTGACGTAAACAACTGAAGGTCTTTTTTGTGATAAACTTTTGTAATGATAGATAACGATAAAAATTCAAATATGCCTTATTTGTTCCAATAATATCACATCCCCAGCTGTGAGCAACGTAGACCCCAATTTTCCATTCCTTAGAGTCGCAGCAGCCTAGACCCGCATTTGCCATCTCTTAGCATCCCAGCAGCGTAGACCCGGATCTGCTATCCCATAGCGTCCCAGCAGATCTATGTGTACTTTGCTCGTTTCAACGGTAATTTCAAACTCACAATGTAGACCCCGATCTGTTGGTGTATTTTGTGACGGTAGAGCCGGTTCCTCATACATCCTTATGCAATTCAATACAAGGGTAGAAAACATGGGAAACCATCATTTTGAAGTATTCTTATAGCATTTCTGGTGTTTAACAAGCTTAAAGAACTGATAAGCGATCTATGCCTTTCCTTTCGATTGAAATCACTGTATCATTACCAGACAATTGGTCATTGTTATTCTAAGGGAATTAGTTCGAAAAATTCGTCAAAAACAAAATGAACAAAAAATATATATTATAAAACTGATGAATCTGTTGTAAACGGGGAGAGGTGGGCACGAAAACAAATATGTAACCGAACTGCTTATAAATGGGATATGTGAATGCAGCGACCACATCAGAGGACGTACTTTAGCTAACATTAGGGCGTTTTTATCATTAAATGAATATTTTTGCGGAAAGTATTTGGAATAGCGGCTCCCGTGATCTCAGTTATGACACCTATGCGGAGAAAATAAGAAAGTGCAGTTTGTGTATGATTTTGTGAACTATAAATCCAAATATAGAATTATGACGTAAATCAATAAACATTTCTCCTCTATCAAACATTAAATTCTTAGAAAACTAAGTCCAGCTAAACGTACCCTAAGGCTGGTACACTCATTTGCTAACCAGACAGTTCGACAGGTTGAAATAGAAAATAAATCCATTTCGTATTGATTTTGTACTTCTGTACACATCTCTCCAAACTGTTTGCCTACAGTCATGTTCTAGCTGTGTTTTCTCAGCTGGAATTGGATAGAAAGGTTTCCAGATTGGCATACTTTGTTTGCCTGACAAATCAGTGGGTAATATCGCGTTCACTCGTGTATGGCACGTGTTGAAATGCTTTATCTGCCTCAGTAAAATGTGCCGGCAGATCAGAATCATTGCACTTATTTTTCCTCATGATTTTATTTCGTACAATGTGAACCATGATCTGTTGAATTATTCGATAGCATATCAAGCAGTCGATTGGGTATATATGAACGAGAACGGTAGGTCAATATTTGGCCTTCATGGCGTGTGGCGTGAATTTTGTAAGTGGCGATCTTTCAAGATACAGTAACAGGAATCTGTGACACAAGACAAACAATTCAAGCGAAATCATGTGCCACCGATGTAGCTTACCGTTTGAGCATCGTATTTTACTTATCGTTGGGCACCATTTCGTTTCCAAATCGTCACGCTCGGTGTTTGTGTCGTTAAAAACTTTCCCATCTTCTCTTTCATCGCCTACCATTTCTGTCTGTTTGAACTCGTTTCCGAGTGTTGAGCTGCATCTAGTATTACAAAAGTGTACAGTATCCTAACGTTTATTACCGTTTGCTTACTATTTCTAACAAACCATTAGGACCAAATGGTCATCGTACCATGTTTGACTATTTGCGTTTCATATCGTAGCGTATTTGTCTTCGCACCGTTCCCAAGGTGAAAAAAGGTGTTTCAAGCACTGTATACATGTACAACCTCGCAGCCTATGAACACATTTTGCCTGCTGTTTATTTCCTGTAACATATTTCTGTGTGAAGGGGTGGCGGTCAATAAAGCACGTAAAAATGGTAGCGGTCTATACAGTCAAATGTGTGATGCATATTTCCAGTTTATGACAATAGTTTTAGACAAATATGGCAAAGTCGAAATGTAATACTGCAGAGATTTTGTGGTAAAACGACTGCTCTACGTATTTCAATAAATATGTTTTAAAGCATTTAATAAGAAATACATTAAAAATCACATGAACACGAAGGAACTACCTATTTAAAAAGAACATAAGTGATTCATGCAGACACGTTCCAAACATATATTACTTAAAATATTGTGTATCTGAAAAATCTAAAAGTTTTGTGCCAAATTTCTTTGTTAGAGTTTTCAGGGTTTTTTGGGGGGTTTTTTTGGGGGGGGGGTTTCCCTAGTTTTCGAGATTTCAGGAAAGTGAAGGCTTTGCGTCTGGACTAAACAGTCATTAGACATATGAGGAGGGGTTTTGTGTTATCTAAATTCAACTGAATTAACAGCATAACTGCTTAGTCTTGAACAATATTAGTAAGTGGCCATCAGGCGTCAAGAACAACAGGAATCAACATTACAGTTGCCATCTTGGAATCATGACCTTGTGGCGGAAATGCAACATTCCTATAGGTTTAATATTATTGATGCTCTATGGCGACAAGGAAAACGTCCATAGGTTTAGCATGCACTTTAACTAACCAACACTAAGTCATTTGCTATACATGACCCCCTCACATATTATCCAATAGCTCCACATGTGTTACAGGACGAGTCGTTTTTGCGTGGCCAACAAAACTCATCTAGTTACCACAAAATGAAGGATGTAAAAGAATTAGTATAAAAATAGAATTTACATCCCGTATAATCAAAAGTAACTTCACTATTTCCTATAAGTATATTATTACCCTCTTATAAATCAAAGTAAAACTCATATCCCTTATAAATGCCCTGCCTTCTCCTATTAAACAAATCTTCAATCTGTGTTAATTATATAATGCCTATAACTCAACCAGTGAGTCGCAAGGAGAGAAACGAAGGGTTGAAATATGCACACTAGTCAAGCAAACATACTTATACACTATCACACATGGAATAAAATAGACAGAACATGATAGAGAGTAGAACAAACACACTTAAGGACAAGCACCAGCTTGCTTTGGCAATTCAAACACTAGGATGTCCATTCTTGTATTTCCTGCATTTATCCAAGTGGGCTTCATAATTCTTGCACAAAGCACGACTACCCATTAATAGTTCATAATGTTAGCAAACATTTTCTTGCATTACCTGTGGTTTGTAAGAACAGATTTGTTTTCATCAGTTTGCTGCACATTAATATTTGTTGCCTAATCCTAGATTTAATAAACTGAATGATGTTATACAATATCATTTAATTTGTCATTGCAGACGTGTTTGTCGCTTAAGATTTAATAATAAATGAAACATGACCTACGAAGACAATCAACAGAGTTAATTTTCCACAGGATTAATCTTAATTAGAATTTGAAGTAATTGTTTCTTGTAAGGTGTCGACATCGAAGTTATGCGTCGTGCATATTTAAACAAAAAGGACAGAAGAACAAATACGCCCTTCAGGACACGCATTGGCTTAGCTTTGCAAGCTAAACACAGACATACCCGACATTGGAATTAATACTTACGACGTCATGTGGGGTGTATAATGTATGTCGCTTTAGGTTTAATACGATGAGTGAATGTGATCTTTTTAGCTGTTGAGACGAAAGAATTAAATTTGTCACATGGTCAAAAGTCAGAATTTGGCGTAATGCTAAATTCTCTTGTAAAGTTGTGACATGACATTCATGTATCATACAGCGTTTTTACCTGTTACGAAAATACTTCTCTGTCGGTCTGAAAAACTGCAGTGTGTTACTATTTTTTTTTTCTCGAAAAAATGATTATGTAAAACATTTTAATTTAATATTTTGTGACTTCTTTTTAACTTTACATTAAACTTAGGATATAGTTATATTGTTAGTTGTACCAAGTCAAAATATGAGTGAGATAGAGAGAGAGAGAGAGAAGTTAGTGAAAAGAATTATTTTGTCAAATAAAGAAGAGAAAACAGTCAGCGCCATATTTTGTACTTCGACATATTTATTTTAAGATACTCTAGATTAAACACTATAAAAACATCGTAGAAATTAGGGTTTGTCTCTTCCTCTTCATTTACAAACGAAAACTGTAAAAACCATGAATGTATCGACAAGGTTGGCAATGTTTTGGAGTAAGACTAGACTGCCAATGATCTAGTACGGTGTTATTTTACTGAAGGAAATATCCATAAAGTTCATAAAACAAGTTTCTATTTTTTCATCATTCCTAGAGAATCCACGTTCAAAACCATTTAGTATGTGTTTTAAGGCGAATCCATGGCTATGCATCGTACATAGTTTTGTTTGAACGTTTGAAAATAAGTTTTAGCCTCCTTGCTTTCCCCTCACAGTCAGTAAGGGGGCAGCAATCACTACCACTACACCGACTTGGACTCGGAATCATTCAAGGCAGTTACAGCTGTTGTTGTTAACTCCATCATTTGTTTTTCAAAACCCAACGTTCCTTTTTCTGAGCCTTTCTTGATTTCTTGGAAAAGAGATATTACTCAAATGACTGCCAAATGAAGCAAAAATAAAAAAAAAAAACAAATTGTGTGCGTGTGTGAACGTGTCTGAATGCCCGTATCTATGTGTCTGAATATCCGTATCTAAAAACTCAATAAAAACTCAATACATAGAGGCACTTACGTGTTTTTAAAAATATATTCTCGCGACTACGAGTCATACTACAATTTCAAAACAATATATTTCTCCTCATCTTGAAGGTTTATTTTCTTCGACAATGTCGAAAGTTCGCTTTTATGAAATTTTGAGTCCATCTCGACATATAGTCCTGATTATAACTAATTGCCCATAACCGCAGCAGAAGTCCCCAAACCAGGAAAGAAATGGAATCATTATGGATACGCAGCCTGAGGACAGGGAAACCAAGTGGATTTAATCAAGTAGGTCCCAAACAGGCAAACACAGGCCAATAAAATAAAATAAAATCAATATTTATTTAATATAGTAAATGTTTATAGTTCTTGTTGTTATTAGCATTATTGCTTATTGTTAACAGTAGACAAATTTTTATATGGATATAACCTAAGGTTACATCTTTTTATATTAAAACATAGATGGCGCTTTTGTTCCTCCTTTTGTAGGAAAACGTTAACTAGATTGCCGGAGTTCCAACCGTATAGAAGCAATAAACATAGCTTTGAAATGCCGCTTCAAATAGATCCATCATCATTTAAGATTTTGTAACTTCGACGTTTCTTTTGTGTTTATTGTTTATCTTGTTTGTCTCTGCTTTGTCATTTCTTTTAACAAAAATTTCAGTGAGATATGGAAAAAATATTTTTGCACTTTTTCATTCTAGCTTGTTGCTTTTATCAAAACGAAACTGTTACATGTGATCTCCTGCCTGTTCCAATGCACTCTTATATATATAATGCAGTAGTGCTAAGTCGTCGGTCGTCAGTTTTGACTATAATAACCTCTGTCTCTTAGGCGTTCAGTCAGCCTACAATGCGACAATTGCGATAAATACTTTGTGCGCAGTAATTTGTGGTTTGCGTTATAAATACCTTGTAGCAAACAGGCCAGTTGCAACTAATGAGCTGAGAAGCAGGTTTTTGTTTCCAATGAAGGAAATGGCTTAAATGAGATAAACGCCACATACAAATGCGAATTAAATAGTTTGGGGAGAACCCGGGTTTTTTTAAAAATCGTTCAACCAAAATTATTTTCTTTGAATAACCAAGTTTATTTATTGCTATATTACATATTTCTATTTATTTCGCATTCCGCGTAGACACTCTGGGTTTTCTGTTTCCGTGGAAAACATCGGATATCAAGAGAAATACCTGCGTTTTCTATGAACAATAAGGATATTTGGGAACAAAACAAGGTTTCACTCTTGAAAACCTGGCATACCTGTCAAAATACTAATGTTTCCTCTAACTATCTTAGGCTTTATCTCCAAACCTGATATTTGCAGATATAATGTAGGTTTTACAAGCCAAATGCACACACATAAGAGACTTTGATTTTTCTTTAATATCATTGGTTGTGAAATGAAATTCCTAGACTATCAAACACACATCTATAATGAATCTGGTAACCTGCTACTTCTTCTCTCTCTCTCTCTCTCTCTCTCTCTCTCTCTCTCTCTCTCTCTCTCTCTATATATATATATATATATATATATATATATATATATATATGTGTGTGTGTGTGTGTGTGTGTGTGTGTGTGTCTAACATTTATTGCACAATAAAACTGTGCTCTTTTAAAAATTTTGAAAACAACATAATAGATACCATAGCTTTCCATTTCATGCTATCATTTAGACCATGGTCAGGCATTATCACAAATATAGGTAGAGGGGGAGGTAACTTAGTGAAATCATGCTGGAACCAACAATCATCATGATATGAAGAAATCAAAAGCTAAGCGACGACGACGTTCTTTATCGCCGAATAGGATCAGAGTAGTGTGAGAAGAACTTCCTACCAGCGATTTTGAAAATCAAATAATCTACTCCTATCTAATTATTGACAGTATCTTCTACAAAAAACACAAGAATGTCACACGTTTGTGCTGGAAAGAAAAACTTGTTTTCATGACCAAGTCTTCCAGTTACATCATCAATGCTACATTCAAAGATATGACAACGAACTCGATGAAGTAGCGAATGACGGTCAAAGGAAGAAAATAAAGAATTCATTCGTGTGGATATTATGTTTTTCTGCTTTGAATTTTCTTAAGAGACTGAAATTTACATCTCTTTAGAATGTTCATGTAGCTAATCGTGCTTTAACAATTTTTCAGTCATATCGCTACAATATCTACAGTGTGACAGTTTATAATGATGTTTAGCACTGGGGCATCATGTGGCAGACATATACCATGATGTCCCACCCAGTCACATTATCCTGTCAACAGGCCGACCAGTGCCAACACTAACCTCTTAATGCTGAGCGCCCAGCGAGACAGCTGTTAGAACCATTTCTGTAAGTCTTTGGTATGATTCGGCCGGGGTTCGAATCCGCGACCTACCGCATCCGAGGCGGACGCTCTGACCAATAGGCCACAATTTTTCCGCGTGTATTTTAGACCCCACTGACGACACTTGGAGCGAGGAGGTAGTTTATCGTTATTGAACTGTCATCAATAAGCTAGTCATGTCTCAGAATTTCTCTGGCTACGAAGGGCAATTTGTTTTTAAACATTCAGAACATGGTACAGCACTACTGTCAGTTGTCATGAACAGAGTCAAAGTCATTTACTTCGAAGCTTGACACGCAAAAACATTTACGCCGCCGTTTAGGAACATTTCGAAAGTTATTTATCCAGTTATATACATTATCTGAGTGAAACTCAAACCGAAAGGATACAACATGCTTCAAACGGTGGTGGAGAAAAGAAAAATCAGATCTTGGTCTCTGACACGAATACGTCCTTTCTCAGAGTTCACGATGAGCTGTACGACCGAACATACTATTGATGCCAGAATTTAGAATGTCAAGGAAACGAAATGATAAAAAAAAGTGGGAGCGCGACTACGATCAACGGTTTAAAACATCCGAAATTCTAACGTAGTTTGGAGGACGGACCAATGTGACACGCTTGTTATGCAAATCAAATAAATCAGTATGTGTCAGTTGTATCCATGGGTATGTAAATATGCAGGATTCCCAACCTGTCACTATGAAATATTGACAGAAAACGTGGACACAGAACAAATTTGCAGCTACACAGGTTTAATGAAATGTAAAGTTTTTGCTTCTAACGTACTGTCACCAGCTCAACAGGGTCACCAGAAAAAAATTAAAATTAATTGCTGATGATTAAATCGAATGAATCATATATGGCCATTTCGATCTGCATGTACGAGTATTTTGATTGGAATTATGGCATCATTAGTATTTTTCCATCTTTTTAGCTTTTAATATTGTTTTTGTTTTAGTTTCACATTTTGTAGGGGGTGGGGTGGGGGGCACCATAATATTTTCAGTGCTTAAGGCCTTGGAAGGCCTTAATCCTGCACTGCTATGAGGAAAACTAGTTCAACGTCCTATCTTTGCTACCTCCAAGACACTACCTTAAACCACTGACGATAAAGAAGAACTCATTAAATATGTGGACATCCTAAGTGACGATCTGAATTAGGAAAATGTTTACATTGCCCCACGAATTTGATAATGTCATCATTGCAGAATACTTGTGAGCCAATGCCCGTATAAAAGTGTACTCCGTCTTGGAACCTTTAGGAGTTCATGTCCTACACTTCACACTGATCGTTCCATGTACATCGATGGACCAGGATGTTATCATCCTTACGTTGAAGGCAATCGTTTAGAGGCATGTACCGGCCAACACCCAGAAGAAAATGTTTTGAGTTTTGTCAGTGGTGGACATCATAATTACGGTTATCAGTCCAGAGACAAACAAGGAGAACATCATACCAAATGTAAAGTAAAATTACTGGTTCTCAATTATAGTTCCAGTCAAGTAGCAAAGAATGACGTCTTAAAAGAAGCTTTAAATCACGTCAGGGATCAAGACTGTCATATGAAAACTCTGGATCCTCATAAGATTGTACGTTTGTCATATCATCGTCAGTTTACTCTTAGAAAATCATGTTAGATCATCTACAACAAAAGAGTGAGAGTTCCCGATCACAACACGTGGGACCAAAGAGATGCAGTACTCTAGGACCAGAACGATGCAGTACCCTAGGACCAGAGAAATGCTGTACTCTGCGACATCAACTATAAAGTACTACCTTGCCACAATGCTATCGAAACTTATGCCGTTCATCAAAAAGCTTAAAAACTACTCTGAATAGCGCAAGTTCTTAAATACAAATATTTTCTGTACCTTTTTCTGACTAATGTAAATTTGCCGGTCGATTCCAGACGTTTAAAGGGAAATGACCTAACGATGTGGATGGCCCCAGTCTTAAATCTTTAGCCATACCCTGGTTTATCTATTTGGGAAAAGAAGAAAAAGTAGAATGTTGCAGTTGTAGTGTGGCACTTTAAGAAAGCTAGTATCAAGATACACGGAACATTCCAAATGATTTCCGTCCTGTCATTACTTATCTTCGGTCGGTCCAAAGTAAGATTTCGTGCTGTCATTATTTATCATCGGTCGGTCCAGAATATAATTTTCGTGTTGTCATTACTTATTTTCGGAGGGAACTGTTACTCATAGAATAATTTTAATTTACTTACTAACAAGAATTATTCACAAATTGCTAGAAACTTTGAACTATCTCGACAACAAAACTCAACTCAAATTAATTATCAACTAACTCTGATGTTTAAACTTAAACGAAAATCAGCGCCAAGGTGCAATGAACCTAACACATAATTGGACAACAGTATGATAAGGCATACAAAACAATTGGAACACATAATAACAAAATGCAAAACACACACGCACAAAACACAAATATAAAACACTTAGACACCTTATTTATTTCAATATTTAAATTTATTTTTTGGCTTTAAAACAAATATTCCTAAGTCTATCTATACAATTAGGATTAGATAAGGAAAACAACTATAATCAATTTGATCTAGTTAGAGCTGTCCGAACAACAAAAGGGGAACTATACAACAGAAGCACTCACCAAAAAGCAACATACACGGACAAAAACTGACTCTGGCAAAGTCACTTCGGAAAACTACTTGACTGGGATCCAAGGAGAGGAAACCAACCCTGGGACTTAATAGTTCCAAGGGGGGAGGGGTAGTACTATCCTAAGTTCGAAACAGGAGAGGATAGAAACCAGGCCCACTGCCAGCCCAGGCAAAGGGAAGCGAGTATAACCTCACCAAGCTTCCTTTGGGATAATAAAACTCGAGAATTTGATGAACAAAACATAGAGCAACCCTGACAGATTATATTTACTATTTATTATCTTATCACACAAAAACTTATAACACTTGTGGGTGGACACGGGAAACACACACCAAAACACATTTATTTCGGAACACCAGGGTGTTACCTTAATGTCCAAACCAGCTAATATGCTGGGGCGACTGAAGGTTATCCACAGAAAAGTGCTTGATGATTCTTTTGCTTCAAGTAAAATGTGACTTGACCTTTGTCCCATATGATAAGGTAAATAGATTTATAATACAGTTAATGTAACAGTTTTGTTTACATGTACTCTTTATATTTCTCTGAAATGTATGTTGATGTATTTTAATATCTTTAATACGTTATCAACCTGCATATTCTTTTCTGAGCCTATCATTATGTCCATACGCTTGTCTCTGTCTGCTGTCTACTTTTGCTCTACACACTGATTGTTTTGTGTTTAGGTTTATTTGGTCCACTATATCTCTAGATGGATAATTAATAAATATATAGGGTAGTAAGTCATTCGTATCGAATGTACTGTAAACTGAATTAATGTATACATGCAGAACAGTAATGCACTGATGACGGTATTGTTATTTATAGTTGTAGTAAATGTATTTTTATTGTATTTACAGGGTGTAAGAAACAGGAGAAATGTATTGATCTCCATTTACCAACCTCGTGCACAATAAACCCAATTTCTTATAACAAATACTGGACTTGTATTTTCTATTCTGTGAGTAGCAGGCAAGTGCTGTAACAATAACACCTGAAAACAAAATAAAACGAAGACAAATGTAACTAAAAAGTAAACTATTCAAGAATAGAGGAGCTGCTCCTGGAATGCGCACGTACTCTCAAAATCCTCGCTCTGTATTTGTTAAAAACGGATATATTGCAACACTACAGACAATTATTGCAAGGGTTTCGACAGTTTCACGGGAAAGCTTTAGCCGAGACAAATTTGAAAGAAAAGAAAAAGTAGTTGCCGCGCGGTAAAACACAGCCTCGGATATATCAAAGAGAGGAGAACCTTCGAAGCATAGTTTTATAAAGAATTGATTGGATCCAAACCTGAAGTCCAGATCCTTGCCTAGAGAACACAAACCTATTCCGCCAGCCGTTTCAGGAAGTCGCACTAAAGTAGCAGGAATCTATTTTCAATGCCAAGCAGATTTAGCTAATGTCTTTAATTATCATCGTACAATCGGGGTTAGAAACATTTGTTGAATGTCATTAATGTGTTTTTAAAATCAGCTAGGGTAGAACGTTTAGCTTCTGAAAACCTCGTCAAAGAGGTAATAATGCTACTATAGTATAATCATTGCTTAGAAATATTTTTACAGCATACAAGGGTGCATGAATACATAAGTAGTTCCTTTCTGGTGTTATGAACTTATAACTTATGGATTTCTGCATGACGTGTGTGCAATCTAAATGCTTGTCTCAAAGGACTGGTAAACAAACGTGTTATTATTCACTGCTTTTTTTTCTCACCTTTTTATCTTGACTATAGTCAGATCCGAATGATGTGAATGGCTGTACATTTGTATCTCGATCTATAATCAGATGTGAATTATAAGAATCGCTGTACATTTTTATCTCGAACTATAATCAGATGTGAATTATAAGAATCGCTGTACATTTGTATCTCGAACTATAATCAGATGTTAATTATAAGAATCGCTGTATATTTGTATCTCGAACTATAATCAGATGTGAATTATAAGAATCGCTGTACATTTGTATCTCGAACTATAATCAGATGTGAATTATAAGAATCGCTGTACATTTGTATCTCGAACTATAATCAGATGTGAATTATAAGAATCGCTGTACATTTGTATCTCGAACTATAATCAGATGTGAATTATAAGAATCGCTGTACATTTGTATCTCGAACTATAATCAGATGTGAATTATAAGAATCGCTGTACATTTGTATCTCGAACTATAATCAGATGTGAATTATAAGAATCGCTGTACATTTGTATCTCGAACTATAATCAGATGTGAATTATAAGAATCGCTGTACATTTGTATCTCGAACTATAATCAGATGTGAATTACAAGAATCGCTGTATATTTGTATCTCGAACAATAATCAGATGTGAATTTTAAGAATCGCTGTACATTTTAGAGCAAACTGCAGTTATGTCATGCTATTCATATAATGTTCAGTGTTTGCAGGAATTATCAAGTTTTAAAATGTTATAGAAATCGATGGGATTGAAGGGCATAGAAACTCGGTAATTCATTTTATTTTCAAAATTAGGTCCCCAGCCATCAATTTTAATCAATGAAGTTTGGTGAACGATCAATTGTAGGGTTGAACAATTTTAAATTGTGTAATTTTGTATAGCAATAAATACTGTATGACACAATGAAGACTCTGTTACTGAAAGTATAACACTAGCACTGGAAGCTTTGTGAGTCGAGCACTATCATTTACTGAAAGTATAACACTAGCACTGGAAGCTTTGTGAGTCGAGCACTATCATTAACAGAAGATAAAACACCAGCACTGGAAGCTTTGTGAGTCGAGCACTATCATTTACTGAAAGTATAACACTAGCACTGGAAGCTTTGTGAGGCGAGCACTATCATTTACTGAAGTTATAACACTAGCACTGGAAGCTGTGTAAGTCTAGCACTATCATCAACAAATATAGAATAGTAATGACATGTTGCTAGAAAAAAATGGAGCACTTAACCCTATGTGGCCTTGTTGCAAGACTTGATATGAAGCAGATGTCAGTTGCAGAAATTGGAAAACTTTATCAATTATGATAATATTTCCATTTTAAGCGATAATTGAAACATATGAAACTCATGGCTTCTTGTTGTTACATAGAGAAAACCAAAACCACTTTTAAGATATCAACTTTTTTGTTGTAGTAACAAAGTGTTCTTCTGTCTACTGGATTAGTGTACGTAAAAATCCATCTTTTAGTTTTGTCTTTAGTTAGCTCCGTAACGTTTCATGGTGGCTTGAGCATTTTGCAGCATCCTGCACAACGTTGGATCGGAATCCGCTATTTATAGATTCTTATCTTGTCCCCATGTTAGTCTATTTCATTGAAAGCAAGACTTGTTAGCTATAATTAGCAATCTGATACTACAGTTATAACATATAGCCTAAACAATGTCAGGTAAATCTGGTAAATTGTAGGAGAATCCCAATAACCTAGAACCAGACACAAAGTAACATATTTACTTCTATTAATAATGATCCTGATAAGAAACCCATACACGCAGAAAATGTTTTAGCTATGTATTTGTTGTTTACAGAAGCAATAAATAAATAAATATATATATA
>JAECUM010003418.1:0-31305 GCA_016617855.1 Megalonaias nervosa | reverse complement strand
ATCATTACAACAACGAAAATTTGAAAATAAATACACATTACCATCCAATTATAGATTCATGAAATTAATTTATCAATCTATGTTAGAATCCTTGGCAATGGTAGACGACACACAGGTGAAGCTATTTATACCTCTTACACGTTCAATCGAAAAGATTAGATCCGCATTGTCTCACGAGTACGAAAGAAAAAACATTGTGAACAATCGTGTAATGCAATTGAGAAGATTAAGTTATTTGATTCTGTCAAAAGTGAAAGTGACACTGAAAGTAGCGACAGTGAAGGTGGACCGTTGACTAAACAATACCCTTGGTAGAATTGACAGAGTCGAACTATATACAGTAAAAAAAAAATATTTATTTATTCTGTTTTTTTTGTTATTTTAAGTATCATTGACTCACCTACAAAGTTATATCGTTTCATTATCTGACACAATAGGGATATACTGAAATATAATCAGCTGATCATATTTTATTGAATATGTAGATTTTTGTATATTATCTGCGACATGTTTTACTGAAGCAGGATTGATACCAAAATATTTGGCAGCTGCATTTATTGATAGAAAAGTTATTTCTTGGCCTGTCTGTATATTTACAGACCTAATAACTCTTGCGCTCTTACAATAATTATTAACGCCATTTTTTCCAAACTTGCAATTCTGACTTTGTGTAACAATTCTTAAACTATTTAAGGAGTTATCAAGTTTATTACCATTGATGTGATCGATTACAAATCCGTTTTTAATTAATCCAAAATAACACTCGTAGATGAATATATGTGATAAACAATCGTTTTTCCCAGCACGGAATTTAACATAACCAGTATTAATGACGTTACCGACTGGTTTTTTTAATCGACAGTTTCTGATCACACCATCTCGAGATGCTTCATAATTTTTAATTATAGGATGCGTTACAAATTCTTTTTGCTCCATTTATATAATAATATTATTTGGCTAAATCATTATTTTGAAATCTAGCGAGATAATCTTCTGCGGTTTTTATATGAGATTTACCTGACAATGTGAGGGTATTATTTTTTTATCATAGTATCGTTTTAGTTCTCTATATTTTTTACCGCCGCATTTTACACACAACTGAGTTTTTCCTCTGACTCCAACACCACACTGCACACACCGTTTTGGTCCTAGACTACCATTTCTAACACTTTGCATATGGTAGCCACAGAATTTATTTACACATGCTTTGTTACAAGGAGAAGTATATCCGATCATAAGAAAGTTACATCGATTCTTTGTTTGAATCATTATATATTTGCTAAAATTCAATTTAAATATATATTTGTCTTAATTATTATAATGGAGGAATTATCCGCAATTGAACCTTCCGCCGTCTCAGCGGGAGCTAGATTTGATCTTGACAGACTACCAGAATATAAATTTAGTTCTTCGACGCAAGATCTGGCTTTAACAAATGAAGATGTAACCAAACGTATCCGTGAAGCCAAGAAGGATTTTCGTGACGATGGTGCGGCTCATGTGTGGTCAACATTCAGGATCGGAAATATTGTTGATACTATAATGAATGACAGACGAGGAAGAGAGATTATTAACCATCTTGATGTTCAAAGATATTTTATTTTAATAAAATTTATTGTAAGGACAGACGACGACACTTGGATTATCCGTGACAAATATGATCCTGTACGCATGCAGTCCGGAAATAATATTGTTCTCTTGAATAATAAATCCAAACCCGGAATACTAACTGGTATTGACAAACCATATTATGAACGAGCGTATCCTGTGACTGCGGTTGTCTATGCAATATATCCGCTGAATAATAAACCTAACGTTGCGGATCTCAAGCCGATGAGACTGTCAGAGTCAAGAAAAAATTGTGTAGCTGAACGAGTTACAGAACACTTCACAAACGCAATACGTTGTAATGGTTTAACAGATTTACGACGTAAAAAAAAAATACGTGGGCAGAAGCAGTTAAAGATACTGGAGCGTCTATTAAAGATGTTGCTGAACTGGGAAAGATATTAAAATTTCCAATAACAGTGAAGACGTTAACCGGAGAGATTTTGTATAAATCGAAATATGAATCAAGAGGAACTTCGATAGATATTATTGATCATAACGCACACGCATGGACTTTGGCAGTAACAATATTTCCACGAGACAGAACGGTTAAATTTTATAATGGTCATATATTTGATTTTATCAGGAATATCAGTAAAAGTGACCCTGTGTCTGTTATGTTATTTCAAAGTTCAGAATATGATTATCATGATCAGTTTGTACGGCCTAATGGTGATATTTATCGTGCAGAATCTCTTCATGTAGAAATGAAAAATCTTGCATTAAAATATACTTCTGATGATATTAAGGTTGGACAATTACTGAATAATTGTTTTACCGTTCCATCAGTTGCTGCTCACTTTGCTCAGGAGAAAAATTCATGGAAACCGACACGATTGGAATTTCTTGAAGATGTCCAGAAAAGTTGTATTGAATATGGACACGGTGGATTATGGAATACTAAATGCGACTATAGCGACGTTATCTCAGTTGATATGGTAGCATGTTATCCTGGAAGTTTTCTTGGATATGGAGAGTGTTCTAAATACTTTAAGAGATTTGGACATTCATCACATGAGATGACAAGAGTTGCGATAAACGGACCCTTACCAGATTTTGACTTAACCGGATTCGCATATATAGACTCATTCGAGTTTACAGAAAATCTCCATCCGATTACTTATGCTTGGTTTGGAAATCATTTTTCAGAAAAATGTTGGGTTCCAATAGTACTATTAAGATATATGCTTGATGATGGAATTTTAATATCATTGAAGGTAAATGAAGCGATTATATCGTATCGTCCACAGAAACAAGTTTGGTTACCAGAACCAGATAGATTTAATATTGATGATGTCAGGAAAGAATTTCCTGATCTTAATGAAGATGACATTGTTAAAATTGCTGATAATATAACTAAATGCAGGAAAGAAAGCGATGAGAAACTTGCAAAATATCTTGGTAGAAAGATAATCGGTAAATTTACACAAGGAGGATCATATGATCATAAACGACACTGTAAATGATTAATTATGGACGATGCTGAACTCGATTTTATAATCGCTGATACAACGGATAAAACACATTTATAAATCGAAGTAATGCTTATTTATCAGACGGAACCAAACTAGGTACAATTGTAAGCTATATTGATGGCGACTCATCGCAGTTTACTCATTTAAGATCTTCAATGCTAGCCTACGTTTCGATAAATCTACTGTCGACGATAAATAGATTTCCTCGTTACGCTGTCAGAGTTGCTACGGATTCGTTTTATATAAATAAAAAATATACGGATTTGTTAAAACCGCTACTCGGTAATGGTGAATGGGGATCATGGAGAATAAAACAAGAAAATATACTTAGTTATTCTGAATCTGCCGACATTGAAATTAAGGAAATATATTACAAAAATAATCAAATATCAGAATTGTCATCTGCACCATCTGTATATGATCCTGTGGCTAGACATAAGACTGTTTATCTTAATGGATGTGGTGGTTCAGGTAAAACAACTCGTGCGATTAAATTATTCATGAACATCCATTCAGATATAATTGTTTTGACACCGACACATAAACTCGCCAGAGAAATAAAAGAACGAGGAGTAAAATCATGTACATATCATAGTTTCTTCAGATGGTGCGGAGACACATGGACTCCTGAGCGAATGGGTGAGAAATATATACCTAAGTATATTATCTGGGACGAGATAGACACGGTATCGTTGGAAATATTAAAAATATTCCTTGAATGGTTATTGACTAAAAATGCTGCTGTAATAATGTGTGGCGATCATGGTCAACCACCACCCTTTATTGGTCAATCTCCACATGAATGGCTGAAAAATAATGTAGATTACTACGAAGAAATAAATGATGATCATAGAGCTATTGATGAATTGTTGAAAGAGTTTAAAAGGTTAACCAGACTGCAACGAGATAAAATACAGTGTGAGATAATGCGTAAAGTAATTCCAGAAACTACTATGAATGATTTTTTGAATTTATGGAGACCTGCTGATTTGATAGTTGTGAGTAGAAAAATAGTTCGTGATGAACTGCAAGAGAAATTATTTCTGCTACATAAAGAAAAGTTTTCAAATCTACCTGTACCATTATGTTATCGCCCAGCAGATACTCGACGACAGAATATTGAAGTTGAAACTCCTGGTGGTGGAATACAAAATCTTGTATTGAATGATATTGTTTTGGTTGCTGTTGATGTTGTTGAGAGCGCATTAAAGATGGATAAATCGCCGTGGACGTTAGGATACGCTATAATGATTCACTCGTCACAGGGATTAACTATTTCTGATACAAATATCTGGATTGTCGATGATCGGATCGAATGGTCAAATTTAGTTTATCTCGCAGTGTCTCGAATCAGAAGAATATCTCAACTACATAGAGTTATTATGAAGTTTACAGAAAATAATGATCAAACTGTTAGCAATGACGTAATAAGAAAAAAATTATCTGGTTATAAGCAATGTGACAAAAAAATAAGCGTGACTCGGATATTGATACTGAATTAATTATAACACTAAAACAACGACAGAACAATCATTGTGCAAGTTGCAACACAAAAATGTTGTGGCAGTATTCAAATAATAATCCAAGACAATTTACCTTTGACAGAATTAATGGTGATCTTGGTCATACACGTGATAATGTGTTGCTGACATGTCTTGAATGTAATCGACGTAGAGGTACTAGTTTACATAAGTGAAGGTGGTGGTAATTGTGTGTCTTTAGGAATTATTTGTAATTGTTCACGTACAATTCCACGTTGAGGAGCCGTCGAATCTAGTCTGTAGATTGCAGGTCTACCTGTGGATCTAACCACGCTAGAAATTTTATGTGTAGTCACACTCCAGATAGGATCAGTTGCTCTTTTTTTACCACCTTCAAGTTCACCAGGTTCATATAAATATCTTGCAGTTACATTACCTAATACTGGGTGAGAGGAAGATTCACGCGGTTTTATTGGTATATATTTTTTGTAATCGCATTAGAAGGTTTCATGGAAGTTGCACGAGTAGTTTCATTATTTAACGCAGTTATCACACTTGGTAACCTTGCAACCCATTCACGAGATCTCTCCCCGGACTTAAAGTCAGTGGATATTTCCTTTGCATATCGATATCCAAATAACCGTTCAGCAAGTGTTCGATTAAATCGTTCAACGATTGCCTGATCACGATGAATTTCAGTGTGTCCTCGTCTGATTTTAACGTTATGTTTTTTTCATCAACGATAATACTGCACCAAGAAATTCTTTGCCAGGGTCAACTTGTAATAGCTGTGGCCATCGTAGACCACCTTGTGGTCCGGATCCTCGTTGATAAATTCGTTCAAACGCAGATGCAACTTCAGTTGCTGTCTTTGTTGATAATGGTTCCGCTTCTTTATATCTACTTGCAACGTCAACGACAGTCAATGCGTATTTGTACGTGCGTGATTGACGTCTACCAATTTTAATGGTGTCATGTGGTATAAATAAAATATCTGCTTGATGAACTTCATTAGGGCTGCTGACATCAAAATGTGCATACTTAATTTTTTTAGGTGGTGGTAGATAAATTTGCCATACTGCCTGTCGTGCTAACCAATTTGCAGCAATAAAATATGAGACTTTTGCTGCTTCAGCAAGTTTACTAATCGCTGCTCTGCCTCTCCAATATCCTCTTGGGCTATAATAAACAGATTCCATTATAATAGTTATATAATTAATTACCAGTCCCTAACATTATTTTACCTTTCATAGCAGTTTTTACTAGAAAACTAGCCAGTTTTTCTCTGAGAGATTTATTGGGTATAGAATTTAACACATGAATCAATTTCACATCTGCAAGATGCCGTTGTTGTAAATCTTTACTTTTGTAAGCAACATCATGAACATGACACGCTTGATCAATCGCATTTATTGGATAATCTCCAGGTCTTGGTTGGTCTCGTTCATCAAGTCGGATATCAAGCCCATTTCCAGGACCACAATAATTATATCAGTAGTATTGATAATTGAAGGTTTCTATCTCAAAGACCCCTAGTAATGATAATTGAGTGTTCCTATCTCGGAGACCCCCTACCCCTTCCAAAACGTTATACGTTAACATTTTTGTCAGCAGCCGTTTTTAGCTTAAAATGATAACTTTCATATGATAGACTTTTCTAACATATTTCTGACAAACATTTGTTTTGTCGGGGTAGGGGGTCTCCGAGATAGAAACACACAATTATCATTACTAGGGGTCTCCGAGATAGAAACACTCAATTATCATTACTACTACACTTACTATTTTTATAGTTTTAGACAAAATTAATTAAACAAATGAAATATTATATAATATGGGATATCCATCAACGTCAATCCGACATGTTGGATTTGATCTGACAAATAAATTTTATAAGAGATTTAATTCGATCAAATCAGCCTCGAGTTATACTGGTATAAACACCAAAATAATAAGCGATTGTATTAAAAAAGTTGGATATCATATATCACCAAAATATGGGTCGGTGTGGTTATTCGCGACTGAATATGACGTGAGAATAGCGGGTTGGGCAGATGATGTGATGACATTTATTGACAATATGGTTGATATTTCTAAAGTTATACAAAATTAAACATCTACCATTGTAACCCATATTTTATGATAATCTTTTTCATATCTGCTGACCCTCATTGGCAAAATATCTGTTAACATACTGTCAATAATACGGAACTCGCGTGTTAAATTGTTCATATCATATTTTATACCCCTCAAATAAGATCGTATGTGATCAAGTAATTTTTAATAGGTGATACTTGCTGTTTTACAAGCATTTTTTTTAGTCGCAAGACGAGGCTCAATTTTTTTACAAGCTGTCGCAATAGAAACACTGACTCCAGATATTATTAACAAAAACGGATTTAATGATGCGCCACTTGAAATTATACCAGAGCTAGTCATTAACAACGGTAAATATGATATCACTCGAAGTATTTTGGTATAATATTTGTAACATTTTTTAAAGTAACAAAGTTTTTTTATGATAATATCTGTAATATTGCATTAGAGCGTCCACATCTTGTTTTGGAATGTTTTCTGAAATATGATTGAAATCAACTATATGTTTTTTCATTTATATAATATTTGTTTACATATTTTATATAATAGTGGCAGTCCCTGGGTTTGATTTAACTTAATCGAGGCGTTTCAGCCACAAATTCCAGACACCACCAGTAGGGCGTTTCGGTTAATTTTTTATCAGATGGTTCCAGTAGAAATATTTCCTCGGCATCTTTATTTAACACTAAAGATACAGTTCCAGAAAAATTATCGGTTGAATGACGCCATAGATATGTTGTAAATATACTAAATTTTGCACCGCTAAATATGGACATCCTATATACTCCAGTGACTTCTGCAGTATGTTTGATGATGTTATTTTGCGGTGTCCATGTTGCTGATCCTGATGCTACTGTGTGTACCACATTGACGATCTGCTTGTGAGGAATTTTAGTAAGTAACTCTGTTACTAGATTAGTTTTTTCAATGATATTAGGTATTCCGTTAATAATGTCGTTTAGTTTTGTGTTAATGTCAACGAGTTTAATATCAACAGTTGGTGGAGTTCCAAAAAAATCATTAACAGATTTGTTTATATTTCTACGAAAATTTAAGAACGTTTGTACGTGATTGGAAAAATCAGTTTTAAATGCGTTAATTCCATCATTGACTGTTTTTATTGCTGTTACTTGATCACTAGCGATCTTAATGTCGCTATCGTCTACATATTTCTTTGTTGCTGCGTCAAAATCTGTTTCTGGTGTTCTGAGATTATTAATACCATTATTGTTCATATTGAGAAATGCTCGCATTATACCACCGTTGACTAATACGTACTTAGATTCTTGATCATCAACGTATTTTTTTTTATTACTGCGTCTGATTCTACAGCTGGGTTTCCAAGGTATGTAATTTTTTTTCCTGACATATTGATATTACCTGTAACTGTCCCACCTATTTTATCAAGATTATCATAACATACTTTAACTGCAAATAACTTACCGCTTGAGTTTGATTTAAGTTTGATGGTGGATACCCGGTCTCCAGATTTATAATTTTTTTTCCTGACATATCTAAGTTACCGCTTAAAGTTCCATCAGATTTATCTAACTTGCTGTCGTCAACTGATCTTAGTTGTGCATAACTAACAGCTTGTGTATTAACGACATTTATTGGCGGATAATCTGTTTCTAACTCTAGTACTCGTTGATTTGATATAAACAGGTTTCCCGTCATTGTGTCGCCGGATTTTTTTTAGATACCTGATAAATCAACCTTGCCATCTGTTGTACTTTCAGTTTTTGACGTTGAATCTCCTACTAATGTTCCAAATTTTGTATAATAGCTCATTATTTATTTATCGTCTGACAATTTTTATATAGCATAAAATTATATAAAAATAATGGCAAAATCATCGATATTAAATTTTGATACAGAACGTTTGGTGAAACATAAACATAACAATGAACTTCTAGATTGTCATTATCTTATTGTTGGAAGAGCTGGATCAGGAAAAACAAACTTGCTTATGAATTTACTTCTAGGAGATAATTTTAATTACGATCGCGTTTATATTTATATGATAAATCCGCAGCAAGATAAGTACGAGCTACTTAACAATTATAATAACAAACTTCGTGACGATCTTGAGGCTGGCGAAGATTTTTTTATTATCAAACAACCAGAACTCGTCCCAGTTAATAAACTTGATTCGTCCGAACATACGATAGTTGTTTTTGATGATATTCCGCTAAACAACGAAGAAATGAATAAAATAAGATCATATTTTTCACTGTCGCGAAATACAAAATGTAATTCTATTTATCTCGCCCAAGGTTTTTATAATGTTGACAGATTTATTAGGCGAAATACTGGTTGTTTTATATTATTTCCAGGACTTGACAATGTTGACGTTAGAAATGTCGCGAACGAGCAATGTGGCGATGTAACAAAAGATAACTTTTTTGAATTATATCATCAAGCAACGGCAAATAAATATGACTTTTTTTTGTTTGATAAACTAACAAATGATACGAGTAAAATGTTTCGCTGTTGTATTGAAAAATATTTACAATAATTTTTATGCAAAATAGTATATAATTAATGGAAAGACAAGCAAAGTACAGAAAACATATAGAAAATCTAAAAAACTTGCGCAATCTCAGGCAAAATTTAAACAGCAAGTACAGAAAGCACGACGTGGTCAAGTGGTTGCAGCAGAAACAGCAGCAGCCGTTCTCAAACCAGTTACTGAAGCTTTACTTGGAAAACAACCTGAAACTAAACCATTATCAGAAGAAGAACTTAAGCGACTACAGGAAAAAGGTTTACTCGGACCAGTTAAAGAACAACAAGAAACAACTGCTGGAAGAATTATTGAGAGATCTGATGTGGAGAAAAAAAGATTAGCTGAGGCACTTACAGAGCATATAGCTAATCCTGTTGCAAGACAAGCTGAACTAAGAAGGTTGTTTAATAATCCACTGGAACTTCAACGAAGATTAACAGAAGCAGCAGTAGTTGAACCGATTGAAAGAAGGTTAGAAAAAAAAATGAAAAAATCAGAAGAAATGTTAGAAGACATTTTTGCTAGAGAAAGATTTGAAAGAGAAGAACTTAGAAGAGAGAGGAAAAATGTAGAAGAAAAAAGATTTGACCATAATTTAGCAAATATAGATAGCAAAATAAGAGATGATGAATATGAAGATTTTAATAAAAAATATAACTTTAAGAATGTGAGAATAGATGATGTTAAAAAAATGAATTTAAAGCTGACGAAAAAATTGCAAAATTAAAAGAAATAAAAAAAGAGAGTGATGAGCATCTCAGTGAAGTAGTTTTAGAAAATAGAAATTATTATAACGGCATTAAATTATATCGACATGGAATTATCGCTAATCTTTATATTGAAGTTATTAATAATATAAGAAATAACCAATACCGTAGTCATCATAGTAGTGGTTTAAGTGCCGAAGCAAAATTATTAGCTGAAAGACAAGAAGAATAAGCATATACACTACCAACTCCTATAATGACCGAAGAAGATTTACTAAGTTCAGAACGTGAATATAAAAGAAATCGTGATGAATATAAAGACAAAGCAAAAGAAGAAATAACATCAGGAGAATATTCTAATTTTATGGGGAAAAAAATGACATTTCTGACGTTGATAATATGTACAATATGTTGCTGATCCTGATGCTACTGTGTGTACAACATTGATGATCTGCTTGTGAGAAATTTTAGTAAGAAACTCTGTTATTAGATTCGTTTTTTCAATGATATTAGGAATTCCGCTAACAATATCATTTAGTTTTGTGTTAATGTCAGCGAGTTTAATATCTACAACCGCTGGACTTCCAAAAAGATCATTAATAGATTTGTTTATATTTCTACGAAAATTTAAAAACGTTTGTAAGTGATTAGAAAAATTAGTATTTAGTGTAGTCATTTCATGATTGATTGTAGCTAACGAAGTTGTCATAGGAATTTCCTTATCGTCTACATATTTCTTTGTTGCTGCGTCAAAATCTGTTTCTGGTGTTCTAAGATTATTAATACTATTATTGTTCATGTTGGGAAATACGCGCATTATACCACCGTTGACTAATACGTACTTAGATTCTTGATCATCAACGTATTTTTTTGTTGCTGCGTCTGATTCTGCAGCTGGGTTTCCAAGGTCTATATTTTTTTTCCTGACATATTGATGTTGCCTGTAACTGTCCCACCTATTTTATCAAGTTTATTATCATCAACATACTTTAACTGCAAATAACTTACCGCTTGAGTTTGATCTAAGTTTGCTGGTGGATACCTGGTCTCTAAATTTATAATTTTTTTCCTGACATATCTAAGTTACCGCTTAAAGTTCCACCAGATTTATCTAGTTTATTATTGTCGACTAATTTAAGTTGTGCATAACTGACAGCTTGTGTATCAACGACATTTATTGGCGGATAATCTGTTTCTAACTCTAATACTCGTTGATTTGACATAAACACGTTTCCCGTCATTGTGTCGCCGGATTTTTTTAGATAGACTGATAAATCAACCTTGCCGTCTGTTGTACTTTCAGCTGTTGAATCTCCTACTAATGTTCCAAATTTTGAAAAAAAACTCATTATTTATTTATCGTCTGACAAAATTATATAGCATAAAATTGTATAACAACAAATGGCAAAATCATCGATATTAAATTTTGATACAGAACGTTTGGTGAAACATAAACATAACAACGAGCTTCCAGATTGTCATTATCTTATTGTTGGGCGAACTGGATCGGGGAAAATAAACTTGCTTATGAATTTGCTTTTAGGAGATAATTTTAATTACGATCGAGTTTATATTTATACGATAAATCCTCAGCAAGATAAGTACGAGCTACTTAACAATTACAATGACAAACTTCGTGATGACCTTGAAGCTGGCGAAGATTTTTTTATTATCAAACAACCAGAAGAACTTATTCCAGTTAATCAACTTTATTCGTCCGAACACAAGATTGTTGTTTTCGATGATATTCCGCTAACCAATGAGGAAATGAATAAGATAAGATCATATTTTTCACTGTCGCGAAATACAAAATGTAATTCTGTTTATCTCGCCCAAGGTTTTTATAATGTTGACAGATTTATTAGGCGAAATACTAGTTGTTTTATATTATTTCCAGGACTTGACAATGTTGACGTTAGAAATATCGCGAACGAGCAATGTGGCGATGTAACAAAAGATAAATTTATTGAGTTATATCATCAAGCAACGGCAAATAAATACGACTTTTTTTTTGTTTGATAAACTAACAAATGATACGAGTAAAATGTTTCGCTGTTGTATTGAAAAATATCTACAGTGATTTTTATACAAAATAGTATATAATTAATGGAAAGACAAGCAAAGTACAGAAAACATATAGAAAATCTAAAAAAAAACTTGCGCAATCTCAGGCAAAATTTAAACAGCAAGTACAGCAAGCACGACGTGGTCAAGTGGTTGCAGTAGAAACAACAGCCGCCGCTCTCAAACCAATTACTGAAGCTTTACTTGGAAAACAACCTGAAACTAAACCATTATCAGAAGAAGAACTTAAGCGACTACAGGAAAAGGTTTACTCGGGTTAGTTAAAGAACAATAACAAGAAACTGCTGGAAGAATTATTGAGAGATCTGAAGAAGAAAAAAGAAGATTAGCTGAAGCACTTGTAGCAAATATCGCTGATCCGGTTGCAAGATAAACTGAACTAGATCGGCTAATAAATGATCCACTAGCGCTTCAACGAAGATTAACAAATTTAACCACAATAGAGATTAAAAATATTTTAACAAATTTATGAGAAAAATTAAAAGATATTGAAAAGGGACAAGAAAGAGCAGGCGAGTCGATGTTAACGTTTATAGATGTTGAAGATCGAAGACGATGGTATATAAAACAAACAAATAATGAGATAACAAATGACGAATATGTTGATTTTTTACAGAAAGAAAATATAAAAGATCTTGATAATATAAGTAAATGGAATAATAAAGAATTTAATGAACTTATTGATAGATTGAATAAAATGATAATAGATGGTGTTACTGCTAAAAATGATTTGGAAAAAGCTATAAAATTAAAGGATATGCCTCCACTTCGTGATAGAATGAGATACGGTATTATCGCCTCATTATTGGGAAAAACAGCACAAGAAAATAGAGAAAAAGGTTTTGGTAAGGGGTGGAATTTCAAAAGGAAATTTTTAAAACTTGATGAAGGTCGTGTAAAACAATATAGTGAAAAACAAGGAACTGGAGCTAGAATATTTTCATCAGTTACTGAAATGATTGGCAGATTAATGCTATTGATATCATCAAAAGAAGCTGGAAATGTTGGTGCTGAAATTGACAATGAAATTATTGACATACTTGATAATTTGAGATCAGAAAATTTATTAACATCCGACGAATACGAAACCTTACACCTTGATTTGACATAAATCAAGGCGATTTGATATAAATCAAGGCGATTTAATTTTATAAAAATATAATAATAAATGTCAGCAACATTATTACTAGACTCTAGTCAATCTGATAAAGATAGCGCAAATTTTTCAGTAAAGTATATTCCGCCAATAGAACTAGATCGTGAGAAACAATATGAAATTGGACTAATTTCTTGCACTTGTTGGAATTCTATAGCTAATGTAAAAACTGGAGTAAATGATAGAATTCAATTTAGTGTTCCTAATAAAAAGCCAAATATTCCACTGCTTAACATACCTGTATGGACTAAAATTCCACAAGGAGCCTACAACATAAGTGATCTAAATAAAGCAATAAAATATCTTATAACAAAAAATGGAGGTAACGCTGATAATTTTGAGCTTACACCAAATTATAATACGTTACGCGCTAGAATAACATTAAAAAATATTTGGGTTGGTATTTACGGAGGAAGTATTGCATCACTGACAGGATTTAAAACTGGTTTATATAATGATGATTTTGAAGATGATAAAACTGTTACGTATGACGGTGATTATCCAGTAAATATTACTGACGTAAACACAATATTGGTAAATTGCTCTATCGCATCTGGATCTTATTCAGCTAAAGGTAGTAAAGGACAAACGATATACAGTTTTTCACCAGACGTTCCACCTGGTTTCTTGATGCAAATTATTCCGCGTCATATTATTTATTATCCGCTAAATGTTGAAACTCAAATAACAGAAATAAATATGCAGTTGACAGATCAGTCTGGAAGACAGTTAGATTTTAATAATGAACTTGTTACTTATTATTTACACCTACGCGTTGCGTAGGCGCGAACATTAAACATATTTTCTAAGACAACAAAATTATGCAACCTCAGATATAATGAAACAGAGAAAAAAGTTTATCGAAGAAAAATAGTAGGAGGATTTGTGGGAAATATATTTACTAAAATTATAGAAAATGTTCCAGGAATAGCTCATAAAGTTGCACCAATTGCACTTGATGCATCAAAAGCGTTTGCAACTGGAGCTGCATCTGCTGCTGGAACTGCTGTGGGGCAAAAAATAGCTGATAAAATAAAAGGCGCACCTACGACAATCAAACAAGCTATTTCAGGAATCGCGCCAACAAAAGAAACTCAACGGGCGATGATAACAACGACAAAAAACTTTTATCGCCACGAGGAGAACAAATTATACAAAAATTAATATCTAAAGTAACAGCACCGCAATAATTTAGTATAACCTAATAAATAAAAAAATGTATGTAAAAATTATCTCGATTTAGCAGAAATTTATGACACAGACGACACAGTAACAGAATTCGAATACGTTGAATATCTCGATGAAAATTCTAACGAACCTAATAAGGCTGGCGTCAGAACATTTAATACTCGAGACGAGGACGTATTTTTACTTCCTCATAAAGCAATGTTGGAAGTTCGTGGCCAGATTATGACAGTAGCTGTTCCACCTGCCGCAATTGCAGCTAACTTAGAAGTAGCTCTTATAAATGACGGTTGGTGTTTATTTAAAAGTGCCAAATACCAGCTGGTCAATCAAACTGTCGAAGATATTTCAAATCACTTACAAGTTGCAAGTACAATCTTAAATATTATTTCATTTTCCGACGACTATTCCAGATCAACTGCAACTAATATGATGTGGTTTAAAGATACTGGAATTGGAAATGCGACATCTAGAGAATTTATTCCAAGAGTAGCAGTTGCAGCTGGAGCTAATGCCGATGGAAGCGCTGCAAATCTGAGAGATTTTCTTATTCTTTATGCTTCTGCGCTGGGTATAGCCGCACCAGCTGCAGACGCTGGTGTAAACGCTACAAGAGTTTTACTTAATACTGCTTGTGATAATCTTGGTATAACACGACCAGGTGCAGCAGATGATGGAAATGCAATGTTAGCTATAGTTAACAATAATATAGTAGGTTTTAAGAGTGGACGTTACAATGACGGTCATGCTAAGAGAAAGGCACTTGCAGCAGTATCACTCAAATTACAATGATGCTGCCACTAAGTACAGTATTTGGCTTTTGCAGAGACTATAATAAAGTATTTCGTGGAGTTAAACATACGCTTATTTTAGATCGATCATATCAAAACGACTGCCTGTTTAGGTTAGGTGGAGCTGATGTACAATTTGTCATAAACAAACTTGCACTACGGATGCCAAGAATAACTCCGTCTATTACTAAAATGACGGAATTAAATAATATGCTGGAAAAACACACAAACAGAATTTATTTTCAGCAACATAAAGTATATCAAACAGCAGTTTCAAATACCACCGACTACACGTGGCGAGTTACAACGACACAAAGTGAACAAAAACCACGGCAATTATTTGTTGTATTTCAAAGACAAGCTCAACGCGGTAACCAACAACAAAATAATGCTATATTTGATAACGCTGATGTTAGACGAATATATGCTGGAATAAATTCAAAGCAATATCCAGAACGAGCGATAGAATGCAATTTTGCAGATGACGCTAATACAAACATTACTAGACCGTACATGTATTTACTCGACTCAATGCAAAAATATCAAGATGTTGGAGATGGATCTCAGATATCAGTGGAGGAATTTCGCACACTTTACCCAATATTTTATTTTGATGTTAGTAAGCATAGCGAGCGAGCTGTAGACAGCACAGCCGATATTGAGATTACTTGGACACTAGGAGCAGGTCCAGCTCCAGCAGCGCAGTTAAACGTGTATGCGTTAGTAATAAGCGATAGATTTGTTACAATTGACTCTGTCGGAGGTAAAATGTCAGTCCAAGTTTAAAGTGCTTTGCACTTTACTCAAAGTTTGTAAAACTTCGAGTTTAATCTGTAATCATTATATAAGATGACAAAATATATTGTAAAAGAAATATATTTGACTGATGGTCAAGTTAAAAAATTAGCAACAGCTGTTGAAAAACGAAGGCAGGTATCATTGAAGATCAACCGAAGAGAAGAAGTCTCTCACGCCCAAGCAGGTACTTTAACAAAATTAATGTTAACCAAAAAACAAGTAAATAAATACGAGCGCAAAAAACCTTTTGTTTTAAATTTAAGCGCTGCACAAACAACCGCAATGGCAAAACACGTCGGCTTCTTCGGTCCGGCATTATTTGTAATGGCCAGAACGTTAATACCTAAAATTTTGCCAGTGTTAGGTACATTAGGATTAGCAGCAGCGTCTGAAGCAGTATCTGGCGCAACGAAAAAGGCGGTCTTAGGCGATGAAATCGCCCGCGGTAGTGGTATAAAGAAAATTTTCGTAAGAATATCGATGGTAACAATTTTATATGATGGATAAATATAATGCCTAAAAGAAAAACAACGACGAAAAGAAAGACACCGACGAAAAGAAAGACGAAAAAAAAGACACCGAAAGAAAAGACAACGATGGAAAAAAAGACACGAAAAGAGGGATTTTATCCAATAGCCCCGTTACTAGCGGGATTGGCAGGAAGTCTATTCCCAAATCTGTTAGGAGTAGGACGAGGACTAATGCTGCCAGGAACGAGACGTTAAAACGTCTTGAGATAAAATCTGCGTTAAGTAATTTTGATGTACTTGATAAACTTAAAAAAGTAAAAAATTTCCACGGAGTTTATTCTAAAGATGAACTTATGGCAATTCCACCACTAGCGACACCAGATTCGTGTGTTATAAATATACAAGATTTTTATGATGGATCTGACACGCATTGGGTAGCTGTCTATGATAATAATTATTTTGACTCGTTCGGAATTCCACCAAGTGACGCAGTAAAAAAGTATATGAGCAAAGATACGAAAATAACAAATTATTCGTCTAATCAAATTCAACCAGTTGGAACTTCCGCTTGCGGATATTATTGCGTAATGTTCGTCAAACAGATGACCAAAAATCCAGATTTTTTAAAGTTTATTTTGCAATTTGGCAAACAACCTTCTCACGCCAATGATGAGATTGCATTAAATTTTATCTAAACTCACTGATATACAATGTCAACATATTGTCTTAAGTGTAAAACTAAAACAGAAAATAAAGACGAAAAAACAGAAAAAAATAAAAAATAATAGAATAATGCTGAAAAGTATTTGCGCAATCTGCGGAAGAAAAAAAGTATGTTTTTACCAAAAACAAAGTTGTCCGGAGCGGGTTACCTTCCTGACGTTGTAAGGGACATTATTTTAGTAGACGACTGAAACAATATTATCTGAAAAATCAATAATTGTAACCAATTTTACCTGGGGAAAATGGTTTTAAAAAATCAGTAATATTTCTTATTTTTTGAGGGTCAAACCCCCAGCATTTTTCAATATAAAATTTATCATTTTTTGATATTTTTCCTTTTTTTTGTCTGATTTTTCTTATTTTCTCGTTGATATGTTGTTGCTTTTTGCTTGATTTTGCTCGTTTTTATATGGAAAATATAAAAAAATGATAAATTTTATATTGAAAAATGCTGGGAGTTTGACATGAAACGATCAAGAAATTTGAACAAAATTCACTTATTTTGATGGGGTGTTTTCACGATTTTATTAAGAAATGCACAAAAAGTTCTGATTGTGATGGAATATTTACACGATAAAATCAAGAAACTTAAATAATTTTGCCAAATTTCAGTTTATAATATAAATTTCGATATATTTTTTATAAAACTGAATAAATTCGATAAATCTGATTAAATTTCATAACCAATCGTTGATTGGGCTGGGGGTTTGATACGAAACGATTAAGAAATTTGAACAAAATACACCGATTTTGATGGGGTGTTTGTACGATTTTATTAAGAAATGCACAAGAAATTCTGATTTTGATGGGATATTTACACGATAAAATCAAGAAACTTAAATAATTTTGCCAAATTTCAGTTTATATAATATAATATAAATTTTAATATATTTTTTATAAAACTGAATAAATTCGATAAATCTGATTAAATTTCATAACCAATCGTTGATTGGGCTAGGGGTTTGATATGAAAAGATCGAGAAATTTGACCAAAAAATCGCTAAAAAAAACAGGTAAAATGGTCGAAAAAACGTCAGAATTTGACAAAAAATTTAATTTATAACAAAATTATCTGAAAACTTTGTCAGTTATAAAATAAATAATGACATGCGGCTGGGATTGCGATAGAGATTTATGTCTCGAGCAAAATAAAATTGTTACATATTGCCAGAAATGCAAAAACAGAGAAATAATAGGAACAGGTATAGATATACATAACTTTATTGGCAAATTGCCGAGACCAAAAGGCGGTTGGACATTGCCAGGCCATAAATACACTGGACCTTATAATCCTCTTGATAAACAACTTGACGAAAACGATAATCCGCTGCCAGGACAAGAACCTTACAATCAAGTTGACGCAATAGCGATGCGCCATGATATCTGCTACAGAGATATTGATCTTCCTGAAAGCGAACAAAATAAACACAGCAGCGATAAAATAATGTTAGACGAAGTTCGTGATATGAAACCAATAAATATGCGAGAACGTATTGACCGAAGGCTGGTCCAGGGTTTTATTGGAGCAAAAAATAAACTTTGACTCGGTAAAAAAGAACTATATGATGATCTTGCACGAAGACGCTAGCGTCTCAGCTACACAGACCTAAAATAAAAAGTTTCCGCGACGTAAAGTTGTCGCAAATGCAGTTGATGATATCTGGGCGATAGACTTAGTTGATATGTCAAATCTAGCTCAGTTTAATGATAATAAGAGATATCTTTTTAATGTCGTAGATGTTTTTAGCAAATACGCGCTAGCATACCGGTTTCGGATAAAACAGGAACATCAATTACTGATGTGCTAACACAGAAAGAAAACCAAATAGAATCTGGACTGATCATGAAGCGGAGTTTTTTAATAAAAAGTTCGAACAGTTTTTAGAACAAAATAATATCAAAAAGTATGTTACAAGAAATGAAGGTAAAAGCGTTGTCGTCGAAAGATTTAATCGCACGCTCAACGAAAAAATCCACAAGTATTTGACAGCTAAAAATACGAACAAATATATTGACAATTTACAAAACATTATTGACGTATATAATAACACGAAACACCGAACCACTAAACTGTCACCAACGACGCGATTTCAAATCCAATATTAGCAAACGAAAACATGTACCGACGACATAAATTTAAAGTTGGCGATAAAGTTAGAATTTCTTTGACGAAAAAAACATTTGAGAAAGGTTATATTCACAACTGGAGAAAAGAAGTATTTGTTGTTGATAAAGTACTTTTAACAATACCGGTTACCTATGCGTTAAAAGCTTTATTAGGTGAGCCTATAACCGGCAGTTTTTATAAGCAAGAACTTCAGAAAACAGAACAAGATGTATTTGTTATTGAAAAGGTTATTAAAAAGCGCGGCAACAAAAGTTTAGTTAAATGGCGTGGATATGGCGATAAATTTAATAGTTGGGTACCAACTAAATCGATATCATCCACTGCGATATCATCGACTGCGATATCATCGACAGAATAATATTATTATAAATTTCCTCATATTTTCTTAGTACTGGCTTACATTTTACTGGTTTGCATAAAGAAATTAAATGTAATTTTCTCGCATCATTCATTGGCATTAAATTAAATATTTTAACAAAAATAAAATCGTATTTTATATTTCTTTGTTGTCCAGGTATTTTTACGTTTAAGAAAGGTTTTATAAGTTGCCAAAATATTTGATGCTCGGCAACAGTAAAATTAAATTTTAATATTTTTTTAGCAGTATGGTACTTAACATCATATCGCCCAGTTGTTGGTCTGCTTAAATATTTTTTACTAACGACAACATCATCTTCGTCGTCGTCGTCGTTATACAAAATATCTTTCACCAGCAAATCTGTCATTGGTAATATTTTCTAATGTAACATTTGAAACTGAAACAAAATCTTCCGAATATAGCTTAACCAGTCTCTCAATTAAGTTCATTATTATAATAATCTTTTTATCTAATTAATAAATAATATGTTCGGAAAAATAAAATATCATCAGCGAGTTAATATATTAAATCACAAAGAATTAGCTGAAGCAATTCGAGCTTGTTTGTTGGGATATAATTTTTATTTTGTCGATGTTATGATAACATTAGGTGATTCTGACAAATTTTTATTAACAGCAGCGGACAAAATAAAACTCAATACGAATAAAATGATGACGCTACGATTTAATCGCGACAATGTAATGGAATTTAGTCATAATTGTCTTTCTCTGAATGATATAGAAAATATCATTAGTTATCGTATTTAAAACTAAATCTATCAAATGTCAACATCGACGATGCTGATTTAGTTTTGCCATTAGCTACATCTTTTACTGAACATTTATTAATTTTAAGATATTTTGCCGCAGCTTCCATTGATTTAAATTTCATTTCTTCATCAGTTTCGAGATTTATTGAAATAATTGATTTTGGATTTCTAAAATTATTACCATCAAAACCATCTCCACGTCTTGTGTCTTCTTTTGATGTTACCAGATCTAAATTTTCTAAACGATTATCGGTCTTAATTTTATTTATATGATCTACAACTAAATTATTTAAAATAGCACCGTTAAAAGTTTCAAATACAAAACGGTGTGACAGATAATGATAAAAATTAGTTTTTGCTCCACGCACCATTATATGTAAATATCCACTATTTTGTATATTTCCAACAACTTTTTTTGTTTTTCTATTTCGTATAATTCCTCTATCATTTGCCTCGTATAGATCAAATACCAGATGAGGTTGAAATTCATTTTCTAATCCTAAATTTTCAATATTATCATCAGCAACTGCGCCATTTGCTCTATATACTCGTTCTCCTTCTGGAATATCGCCGCAAAACAAAGTATAAATAAAATCTTTTCTAAACATTTTAATTTTTCTGCATTATCGCCTTTTACTGAAATTTGCATACCAGCTGGTGTTGATATGCCGATAGAATTTTTAGATTCTATATTAATAACAGAACCTAACATATTTGCAGAATATAGGTTGTACCTTGGGTGTGCATGATAAGTTTCTTGTTCTTCCGATGTCAGTGGCAGATATCTCAAAATTTCTGTCATTATATTATAAGGTTTTTTTCATATCTCTAATTAGGAATCTTAAAAAATTCAATTAAATATAAAATAGTATTATATATATAATGTTAAAATTGCGAGATATTGCTAAAAAGAACATTATCAAATCAGAAAAAATTGCTTCAGCATTTTCTGGTTATGATAATAGCTACAAACTTGATGATCAAAAAATTTTAGCAAATTTTAGCTCCACAAATTTATCTCATCTTTTACGGCCTGTTATTTCTCGAGAACTTGCGGCTCATAAAAGTATTAATCTTATAGTCCAATATCATACGATTTTATCAAGGTTACACGCAGTTGAGGGTGTAATTTTTGAAACAAAAAGTTTTGACAGCGAAATTTCGGAAACATATTTAACAGCAAAATCTAGAAAAATATTAACTGGAACAAACATTGCCATGGTCGCCGATGAAATACATCAAGAAATAAACGAAAAATTAGAAGAGTTTACTTCGTCAGGATCAGGTTGGAAATTTGAAATGATCAAAGAGGTTTTATTTAATTCAGCAAAATATAACGTAATTCGCGGCAGCGGCTACGTCGATCTCCTTAAAAAAATTAAATGCAAAAAATGCTGTATAAATGTCAAAAACGATGATGACAAATGTTTTCAGTGGTCCATTCTTTCCGCGATGTTTCCAAAAGAACAAAATGCCAAATGCCGATCGCGTTAACAAATATTTTTCGCATAAAGACGAACTAAATTTTTCAGGAATAACTTTTCCAGTGGCAGAAAATTATATACCAAAGTTTGAAAAACAAAACAGTATCTCGGTAAACGTTTTCGGACAAGATCAGAAAGAAAAAGTTTACCCGAGATATATCTCAAACAATGCTACGCAAAATACAATAAATTTATTATTTTATTGAGGACATTATTGCTGGATAAAAAACTTTAACGGATTAGTTGGCAAACAGTACAGTAAAAATAAAAATAAAAAATATTTCTGCTATAGATGTTTGCACGGTTTTTCTAGCGATGGAAGACTGCAGGAGCATCTAAGGTACTGTGTCAATGTTCAGAGAATAAGTATGCCAAGCGAAAAAGAAAAAATATTAAAATTTAAAAATTATAATCATAAACTAAATATTCCTTTTGTTATTTACGCTGATTTTGAATGTCTACTCGTTCCTGTGGTTGGAGCAGAAAATAATCCGAATAAATCCAGTACCAGAAAAATACAACAGCATATTCCTTGTGGAGTAGCTTATAAAGTAGTTTGTTGCGCTAACGATAAATTTTCAACTCCGATAAAGTTATATAGAAGTGAAAATCCTGCCGTATGGCTATTAAAAAATTTAATAGATGAAGTTAATAAAATTTCTAACAGATTACTTAAAACAGCTCCGATGAGAATAACGTCTAAACAACAACTCGATTTAGATAAAGCAGTCGATTGTCATATTTGCGAAAAATTGTTGGTAGACTCTAACGAAGCACGTCATAAGGTGCGAGATCATTGTCATTTGACCGGCCAGTATCGCGGAGCAGCTCATAATAGTTGCAATTTAAAATTTCATGCTCCAGATTTTATTTCCGTAGTTTTACATAACTTTCGTGGCTATGATAGTCATATCATAGTTGAAGCATTTGGTGATGAGGAAATTAAATCTAAACTAAAATTAAATAACGTAATAGAATGTATTCCAAATAATTTTGAAAGATATATGTCGGTAACGCTCGGTAAATTACGTTTTATTGACAGTCTGCAATTTATGGCGGCATCATTAGATGAACTTGTCAACAGTGCTACAAGCGCCGGCAGCGATTTCGCTAACCTAAAAAGTTGCTTCGGTGAAATCTATATCGATCTGACAAAAAAAGGTATATTTCCTTACGAGTATCTCAACGATTGGAGCAGATTTGATGAAACTTCTCTACCTAGCAAAGATAAATTTTACTCGCAGCTCAAAAATGAGAACATCACAGATGATGAATACAAATACGCGCAAGATATTTGGAATAAATTTAGTTGTAAAACATTTGGTGATATCACGATCTATATTTGAAAACAGATGTATTATTACTAGCAGATGTTTTTGAGAGTTTTCGCCGGGTAAGTTATAGCAATTATGGATTAGACCCCTGTTGGTATTATTCTGCTCCCGGGCTGTCTTGGGACGCTCTACTAAAAACGAGTAAAATAGAACTAGATCTTTTAACAGATGTCGATATGTTTAACTTTATTGAAAAAGGTATCAGAGGTGGAATTAGCGTTATAACAAAAAAATATGCAGCTGCTAATAACAAATATTTAAAAAATTATGATAAAAATCTTCCATCTAATCATATTATTTATCTAGATTGTGTTAATTTGTATGGCTGGGCCATGTCAGAGCCAATGCCACATAGTGGATTTCATTGGATAACACCAAATCAATTTCTTAGAGAAACTGAAAAAGATTTACCTAGAAAAATTAATATCGATTTTTCAGATATCTCATATTTTGTTGAAGTTGATCTAGATTATCCTAGTTGGCTACACGATCTACATAATGATTATCCTTTTTGCGCAGAGTCGATGATGATAGACTACAGTTTATTATCGTCTGAACAACGAGCAACAACGACATCAAAAAATTCAATTGTTAATAAATTAGTTCCAAATTTGTTAGACAAAAGAAATTATGTTATGCATTACAAAAATTTAAAACAAGCAGTAGATGCTGGACTAATTCTGAGAAAGGTCCATCGCGTGTTAAAGTTTAATCAGTCGAAGTGGATGGCAAATTATATTGATCTAAATACCAAAAGTCGTGCTGTAGCTAAAACCGACTTTGAGAAAAACTTTTTCAAGTTAATGAACAATTCGGTGTTCGGTAAGACGATGGAAAATATTCGGAAGAGGGTTTCTATAGAAATTGTCAATGATATTACTCGCAGAAATAAATTAGTTAACGACGATGGTTTTGTTAGTATGAAAATATTTAATGAAAATCTTGTTGCAATACAGCGACGAAAGACAAATTTAAAGTTAAATAAACCGATTTATGTTGGTGCAGTTGTACTTGATATATCAAAGTGGGTGGTGTACGATTTTCACTATAATTTTACTAAAACGCACTGGCCAGATTCGGAGCTGCTATTTACTGACACAGACTCGCTAGTTTATAATATAAAATGTGAAGATGTTTATAAAGATATTTACAATAATAAAAATCTGTTCGATTTATCAGATTATCCAGCATATAGTGGATTTCAAGATAATACGAACAAAAACGTTATTGGAAAAATGAAAGATGAGTTTATGTTTGTGCCGGTGAGAGAGTTTGTTCGATTAAGAAGCATGTCATATTAGATGACAATAAACTTACAAAGAAAGCTAAAGGTATTCCTCGAGGATATGTGAAAAAGATGATGAATTTTGACGATTTTAAAGCAGCGCTAAACAATAGCATCAGTTTTATCAAAACTAATGTCATAAGAACAAACCATCATAAACTTGAAACTGATACGATCATAAAACGTGGACTAAGTAATTTTGATGATAAAAGATATTGCAGTAACGGAATTGACACTCTAGCGCTTGGACATTATATAACTAATTTTGTCTAAACATTAGAAATAATGTTTGAAAATTTAACATTAGAAGATGGAGTTAATAGCAAAATAAAAAAAATAGTAAATAAGCAACAATTATTTTTTGAATTTAACGATGAAATTTCAGGTATTTGTTTTAGTAAATTTGACAAAATCAAACTCTCCCTTATCAAATCAGATGATAGCAAATACTTTAGTTATCTCGAAAGTTTACGAGACGAGCTTGCATTGAAATATAGCAATTTACATAATCCAATAAGCCAATATCAGTATACAAAAATTAACATAGACCTAGATAGGTCGAAGGTTTACGTAAAAGGTAGTAAGTATCTTCTCAGTAAGATAGCAATGAAAGAATTATTCGAATCTCATCGTAAAGTATCCGGTAGAATTAAATTCTCGTTATATAATTATGACAGCACATATTACTTGATAGCGAGTGTGGAAATATTATATGTTGGTCAAGAAATATAACTGTTTTTAATACTGTTCCAGCTAAGTTTTATATCACTATATTTTTGACTATGGTAGCAGATGATTAAGCGAGACAACTCCGTCAAGCATAATAGTAAATATTGCAGTTGTCGTACTGTTGTACTAATGATATTGTGAGTTATGGTCAAGAAATCACATTGATTTTTGCACCTTATCAGCTGCAGAGTCCAACCCTATAAGTGATATATCTTTCAATAATACACAAAACATATTCTCTGATTGTCCAAACTTTGACTGTAAAACATTCCAATGAATTTAGTTATGCATCTCAACAGTATTGCAAATAAAAATCGCCTTTATAAATATATAGTGGGGGGGTGTGTTGATTTTGTTCAAAAATCTCGTTTTCTGTTGCTTTTTTGTCCGAAAATCTCGTTTTTTGCATGAAAAATGACCAAAATCAATGAAATTCGGCTAGATTTTGTAGCGCTGGTAGGGTCAAAACCCCAGCGATTGTCTAATTGATTTTGATGATTTTTCGATAAATTTGACAATAACTCACTAAAAACTGATAAAAAATAAGAAATTTTGTTCACAAAAAACTTCATTTTTGCAAAAAATAGTGATATTTTAGCCAAGGATTTCTATAAAAATCGAAAAATCATCAAAATCAATTAGAGAATCGCTGGGGTTTTGACCCTACAACAATTGAGAATTTTCAATAATTTCATCGTTGTATGATGCTATATATGCACATTATTCTGTAAAATCTCAATAATTGTCTACGTTCTTATGAAATCGCTGCGACCTAGCAGTGAATTGTACATGAGGTTATTTTTAGAAATAAGCTGGTATTACGTGTTTGTATAGCTTATCGATTATTTTAGCATCCTTGGCAACGTCTGATTCATACAGACTTTTAGCTGTGGGTTTTGTGTTAATGCAGTTTCAAGCATTTGGAAACTGGAAATAAATTCTGATTTTATTAAGAAATCCACAATAAATTCTAATTTTATTAAGAAATCCACAATAAATTCTGATTTTATTCTGTATACTGCGCTAACTATATAATAACTTTTTTAACATATATACATATGAAGTCTGATGGCCGATTGGTAACGCATTGGACTCTCATGCTCGAGGTCCGTGGTTCGAATCTTGTGACTGGCAGATTGCCGGCGAAGGCGATGTTATGCCAAAATTTGTTATTTATTGGGGCGTAGCCAGCCCTTCTACGTTTCAATAGAAAAAATTTGTATACTCTCCCACCATATCGTTTGGTGGGTGCAATTTTGCACTCCCTGGGTGATTATGATGGGAGGGGTGTGCAAATATGTTAGAAAAGTCTATCATATGAAAGTTATCATTTTAAGCTAAAAACGGCTGCTGACAAAAATGTTATCGTATAACGTTTTGGAAGGGGTAGGGGGTCTCCGAGATAGGAACACTGAATTATCATTACTAGGGGTCTTTGAGATGGAAAACTTCAATTATCAATACTACTATATCCAGGAAGATGTTTCTCACCAGGGTATTTAGCCCATGGAGCTCCTGGTAATTTCCCTAATGATGCAGCGATATCTCCACCTTTGACTGACAAGTCAAGAGGAATAAATTTATATTTTGTTGTGCCACATTTTACACATTTGCCTGTAATTGCATGTCTTTTATTTTTTGTTGTTATTGTTGTTAATCCAGTGGTGGACGTGGGTGCTCTGCATCGAACACAATATAAATTCATATTATTTATTATATGGATATAATTGACTTCTCAGCGACACGAAAACAAGAACCAGTAAGGCACCATCCAGCACTACCAAATTCTGTTAGAATGGTTATAATAGGCCCATCTGGATCTGGTAAGACACAATTATTACTTAATCTAATAATGCGATGGCTCAAGTGGGATAAATTATATTTGGTAGCACCATCTGTAGATGATCAGCGATGTTATGAAGTACTTAAAGATTATAACGAAAACGCAAAATTGCTGAATGAAGACGGCAATGATGTTGTTGATTTTATTACCGATATTGATGAAGCTCCATCTGTAGATAACCTCGATGGATTTATTAATAACCTCGTAGTATATGACGATATTATGTTAGATAAACAATCAAATCCAGCTCGGATATTTTCAAGAGGCAGACATAAAAATACTGACGTGATTTATGTTACTCAGCGATATACACAAATACCTAAAGTGATCAGAGATAACTGCAATATTTTAGTTGTGTTTAATGGAGTAGATAATTATACCTTACAAAATATTTATTATACTTGGTGTTCAGGGGATATGGACATGATCAAGTTTAAAAACTTCTTTTCAAAAGCACAAGCTGTTCCGTTCGGATTTATAACAATGAATTTACATGACCCAAGATCTAAATATCGTATAGGTCTGGATAAAATCTTTGGTTAATTACAGCAGCAGAGGAGGTGAACGACCAATATTGAGTGACCCGGCAAGTAAACGAGTTGCATAAAAATTTGATAAAAATACGTCAACGATGGAATAACAAAAATGAGCTAACCCAGACGATTTGACGTTATTGTGGTCTGTTTTCCGTATGGAAATATGCTCGGTTAGAGGTTTCAGTTTAACGTTATTGACCTTGTTTTCAGCCTTTGTAGGAACCTTTATTTTTTGTAAATAAGGTCTCCAGCAAAAAGGTCTGTTCACCTCCTCTGCTGCTTGAAGGCAACAGATCTTACATGTGATGAGATAAATTACGTTCTCTGTTTTTCACGTTTTGTTTGGACCATGTATGTTTAGTTTTTCTCTAGTCACTGCGCTAGAAAATGTCCTGGTCTCTATCATATGTTGACAGGTTTTGCATCTTTTATCGCCACAGGGGTCAGATTGACTAGGGTGGTCTTGACTAATGATTTGCGTTAGCTTCGTCCTGACTAGGATGACCTTGAGGTTTTTTGGTCTCCGGTAAGTTACTACAGGTTTGTTCGGGAGGATTAACTTTAGTACGTCCGACGATTCCACGGTGGGCCAGTGTTTCGCATACCATAAACATATAGGTAGATTAATCTAAGTCATACTTTTGTTAGAAACAGACAAACCAAAATAATTTTTTTAAAAAGTTTGGGAGATCTAAAACATGTCTTGCAGATAATGAGCCTGGTCGTTTGCTTGTCATAATTCCTATGAATGTTGGTTCAAAGCCAATTTTGAGAAGAAACTTAAAAATCGCATCTTCCTCTACAGAGGGACCAATGCGACCTACACAGTTTTTATGTGTTTATATTTGGCAATGTGAGTTTATTTTTGATAATATAAAAATTGTGGCGTGACGTCTTATCATTATTAAAGATCTGCTTGACAATTGTCATACATTTTCCGAGAAACATAAAAGCAAATCTGTCACAGAAACTTCATTTTGAAAGCTGTGGCGCTGAATCTTCGACCCTCAGACTACATTCGCGCGCAATCTAGAGAAATAATAGATGCAGATACTTTCATCTTCACTACAATAAAAGTGAAATAGGTCAAAATTCAGAGGTCTACTTCCGCTAAAACAAGTGCCACGAAGACTGAAAACACCCAGCAGTTTTAAATGTCTGCTTCAAAGCAATTCCTTCATCTATCCGGGTTTTTAACTATTCCTAGATTATTAGATCCATTCAGCTTTGTAAGAAGACCAGCAATCCTCTTTGACTATGTATGTATGTGTGTGTGTGTGTGTGTGTGTGTGTGTGTGTGTGTGCGTGCGTGCATACGTATGTATGTACCTAAAAATTGTCTCTCCCTATCAGTGTCGAATAAACCCGTTGCAAACATAACAATGGAAACAATTTGCAAATTATCATGTATGTTATAGTATAGAACAATAATCCCTTTAATCCCTTATATTGCAGGTTTTCACATTATCCATAAAACTTTAAAGCTTGTGATTTCACAATACTTTCCTAAGGTCAAAGAGAGTGGGTTTTTAATTACTGACAGCTTTTCTGTTATTTAAGAGAGACAGTCATAAAACACTTATTTAATTTTGAGATCAAACAGTGCCAGTTGTACAGCTTTAGCCTTTTTTTCTGGGACTAAGGAGAGCCACGTTTACAACACAGGCCAGTTTTTCAACACAGGCCTCTTGTCTGGGATCAATGAGAGGCAGGTTTACAACACTAACCGCTTTTCTTACAACACTAAACGTCTTTTTCAGATCAAACTGTGTCGGCTTAACAACAAGATCAAAATTTTGGTATCCATTTTTACAACACTAACCTCTGATATCTAATACAGTGAGACTTACAACACTAACCTCTGATATCTATCTAACGGAGTGAGATTTACAACAATAACCTCTGATATCTAATAGAGTGAGACTTACAACACTAACCTCTGATATCTAATGGAGTGAGATTTACAACACTAACCTCTGATGTCTAATGGAGTGAGATTTACAACAGTAACCTCTGATATCTAATAGAGTGAGATTTACAACACTATCCACTTTTCTGAGATCAGACATAGCCAGTTATAAAACACTGTCCATTTTCTGAGATCAAACTGTCAGTTTTACAAGATCAACTTTTCTGGGATCAAAGAGAGCCAGTTTTACAGCACTAACCCCTTTTCTGGAATCAAAGAAAGCCAGATATACAACACTAGCCACTTTTCTGAGATCAAAGTCAGTTATAAAACACTGGCCATTCTTCGGAGATCAAGTAGTGTCCGTTTTAATACCCCGGCCACGTTGCTGTTATCAAACAAAGCTGGTTTCATAACACTGGGAAAATTCCAGTACCTTGACAGCAATTAATTACTAATTAACAAGTGGTATTGTGATACTTGTATTAATAACATTCATTACCTGCAGTGAACAAATAACCATACACTCAAAATACATATGCATACCTATCAAAACGTATATCAGAATTTGAGGAGTATACACAAATATGTTGTTGAATTAAATATATTCTTGCGGCATTGACATTTTTGAAATATCTGACACTTGATATAAAGACCGTTAAGACAACACTAGTTTTAAAATTCCAGAGTATAATCTCCTGAGGGAAAGATAATCCCCTAATCGGGTCAGGATTTGTTGCATTCTATCCTGCATCAGACATCTACTGCAGGGAAAATAATGATTTACGTTCAAATGACCTCGAGGAGTTATTGATCCAATGACATCGAGGAGTTAATGATTCAAATGACGTCGAGTAAGTATAGATTCAAACGACATCGAGTAATTATGGATCCAAACGACATCGAGTAATTATGGATCCAAACGACATCGAGTAATTATGGCTCCAAATGACCTCGAGTAGGTATTATCTAGATGAATACAGAGAGGACTCGCCCAACAGATTACAATGTTGTGGTTCGTTTGAAAGTTCTTTATATTATGTATGTAGTGAGGATAAAGAAACAGTTATAAAGAGGAATAGTATAGAATGTCTGTATAGCATAGCACTCTGTATAACATATGGACACTCTATATAGCATAAACACTCTATATATCACACAGAGATTTGTGTGTGTGTGTGTGTGTGTGTGTGTGTGTGTGTGTGTGTGTGTATTCAGCGGTATGACAGTACCATCTTCACTATGACATACACAAGGCACGAATATAAATTGGACCAGCATTCAGCGTTTATCCGAAGCCGCTGACCTGGAACGGCAACAACACGTGGCTTACACCTTGAATGGATCCCCTGTATGTGTGATCAAGTGTCCCCATAGTCAACAAAGATTAGCAATGAAAGGTACAGTTTGTAACTGTCACCAATGCATTATTAGAACTTCACTCCGTCATGGGTAAAGATTCGAATGATAACTCAGAAAGATTTTAGAATCAGTCTCGTTTGCGACTTGCGTACATTGAATCCGGCGATGAGTAGCGAGCTTGGCTTTATGCATTTCGATATTATTTAACTTCATTTTAATTCGCTGTTCTAACGAGGAGACAGCATGACAATCAATCACGTGATGTACTGGAAAACACTAGAATTTTGTCTTTACACACTGGATTACAGTCCACGATAATAACTGACACTGATTAATACAGTTTTGTGGGTTAAGTTGAATAGATATAGACTTGAAACCGGGACCTTTCTTAAAGGGACTTTATATGTGTAAACAGTAAGTCAATCTCTCTCTCTCTCTCTCTCTCTCTCTCTCTCTCTCTCTCTCTCTCTCTCTCTCTCTCTC